>OX457043.1:23026419-23033919 GCA_949752735.1 Lumbricus terrestris | reverse complement strand
ATGACGATGATGTTGACGTAGACGACGACGACGATGACGATGATGATGATGACGATGATGATGATGATGATGATGATGATGATGATGATGATGATGATGATGATGATGATGATAACGACATCCATGCCCAAAACCTCCCTGTTCGCCGTAACGTGCTTTGGCGATTGTCGCAAGACGGTCGTTGGTTGTCTCACGAAATCCTAGTTTCAAGAGGCGAGGGGTTGTAAATTAGGCACCATTATTGGGAGATGCTCCACGAGAAGATATAAGAAAAACATTTGATTGTAAAAGGATTTGCAAACCGTTTTAGTAAGTATGTGCGGATAAGTAAGTCAGAAAGAAACCTCTTGTCTAGTCGCATCTGAAATTGCATAATTATGCATGTCACTGCATACAACTTATTAAATATGGAGTACCACAGGGTTCTATCCTTGGACCTTTAGGCTACTATTTCTTGTATAAATAAATGATCTAACCAACTCATCCTCATTGCTAGAATTCGTAATTTTTGCCGACGACTCTAACGTCTTCATTTCCAATAGCAATTACTCTGAGTTGAGGCCCGTTATAATCCGTTGCATGTAGGCCTACAATGCCACACGACGCTTGTTTTTCTATTTTTGCCATAATTATGTGCTTCTGTTATTTTATGCTGTTCATTATCAATGGCATCTTTAAGACCAAGCTATCATTTATTGTGCAACAATGGTTGCATTTTTTGCATAGCATTTAAAGCTAACATAAGTAATTGCTGTAGGTCTACCTACATTGCTATTGCTATGAGATCAGATGTGGTAACAGTATTGAATAGAAATAATCAAACTACTTTCATCCACAATGGTGTTAGGACCCAAATATGATTGTCCTGATTATCTGTATTACTGTGATGATAATAATAGTTTCAATGTTGGATATGATAAAAAAAATGTACTCCTTCTTGTCCTCTCTATGTCGTCTGTCATTTTCATGGACTCAAAATCCGTCCTTACTCTGACGCTGCTACTGACGACCTTACTCCTCAGCTACATGTAGCTAACCACACAACCATAAACATTTCGATATCTATCCCTTTTTTCTACACCTATATCAATGATATTTGTATTGGCCCGGACAGGAATATTGACCCAGATATTCATTCGTTTCGAGAATTTATATAGCGCCTATGCAAGAAACCTACTCAGTGGCGCCCCCAGCCCAGCCACAGCTAAAAAGTAAGGTTTGAGCACTAGTTATAGCGCTCCTTCAAATTCGCTACTCAGAGGCGCTCCCAACTGCAGCGCGGGCACTTCATCGGAGTTTCACGCTGAAGCGCTGAGCAATTGCGAGTGAAGGACTCGTCCAAGGTCCTTTCGTGGCGACTTGAGGTGGATTCGAACCTGCAACCCTCCGTCTGCAAGGCAACGAACATACACACTACACCACCACGCCCCACAATAGTGATCACTTCCCATCTTTGCTATCCTCGATCACTATTCTAAACCTAAAACCAAATAAAAGCTTAATTAGTGTTTTATCAACCGAACACTGGTGCGGCGCTTAGTAACTTGTCATCATCATCATCATCATCATCATCGTCGCCGTCATCATCATCATCATCCTCATCGTCATCAACATCGTCATCCTCATTGTCATCGTCATCGTCACCGTCACCATCACATCACCATCACCATCATCACCATCATCATCATCATCATCATCATCATCATCATCATCATCATCATCATCATCATCATCATCATCATCATCATCATCTTCATCATCATCATCATCCTCATCATCCTCATCATCATCACCACCATCACCATCACCATCACCATCACCATCACCATCACCATCACCATCACCATCACCATCATCATCATCATCATCATCATCATCATCATCAAAGAAACAAGGGACAAGTACCCGTAGGTGTTCGATGCCATGCTTCCTCGTTATTCCTCGCCATTTCTGTCTTGCCAAGGCCGCATGCATGTGTCATATCTTGCATTTGCACTCCGCAGCAGTCTGTTATGTTGTCCAACCATTCCTTGTGGGTTCTACCACTCCTGTTGACTCCTTCCATTCTTCCGAACATCACATACTTTAATTTTCTGTCATCAATCATTCTGCATAATTATGTAACCTGTAATTTGCCCAAAACCTAGGAACCTATAGCATGAAACTTTGTATTATAAGCTTGCTCATCCTGACCTCATCCTTGACTCTCTGAATGACAAACTTCTTAGCTATTAAAACATATTAAGTCATCCTTTAATCACAAGAAAAGTCAGAATATACTAAACTAAACTGAAACCATGATTATCCATGCCCTTGGTTACTATAATATGATTTTTAGACACATTCAAACCGTACTTGATTGAGTCACTGCGTGAACAGTTGACATGCATAATTTAATCTTATCTATTATGCGTATCTCGTGTTATAACTTATACTCAGGTATGCACTTGCTCTTCTCTGAACCTTCACACAGTTTTTACTTGTTCTGATTCCTGCTTTAATGGTAGCTCACAACCCTTAAGCATTAAAAAGTCTAACTACATTATATTCTCCATCTCCTTGAGGACCCAGATAAAACTAGGGCCTATTACTCCTAATAATATCCCCATTAGACGTGTATTTCAGATTAAGATTAAGTATTCGGGCATAATCTTAAATGACCATCTCAATAACAGACATCCTCACAATAGTCAAAAATAGGGTTGCTAAATAAATAGGAATTATGAAAAGGCTTAAAATAGTCTCCTTCTCCGTACACTTAAAGCCCTTTACAACGCTTCTATTCTACTCTACTTCCACCATGAAATCATAATTGGGTCGGAGGTTATAAAACATTGCTCCAACTTATACATATGTTATGTATACTCAAGAAAAAAGCTGTTAGAATAATTAAGGCTCCCACTACTTGACAGAATCATCTGGTCTTTAAAAAAACCTTAGCCCTCAGGCTACCAAGCTTTTTGTGATAATATGAGCTACCAAGAGGGGTGGTGGCTGCCAGTCCCACCACCCAGGATTTTGAGTTTGGTTTGAGATATCATATCCTGCAATGAAGCAATGGATTCAGCATATATTTCTAAAGTAAATAGTGTATTTAGGCTTAAAATTACGCAAAGTTTTACATGGTAACTCGTCTGTTCCACACAGCGCGTGTTTTTGGATAAACAAATATTGGACTCTGTGTACTATTAACATGATTTATGTATACAAGAATAGTTTACATTGCGATGGGGTCTGGAACTCTTTCAATTAGGCATCCGTTGCCTAAACTCTATGAACTGCTCCAAGCTAGCCTACAAAAAACATTTACATAAAACCTGCTAACCGCATGTAAGCCATGATTACGAGTTTACGACTTAGCGTAAGCCACGGTGTCGATTCTTGTTTCCCGTTGCTTCTCCACTCAGTCTTACTATAGTGAGGATGACTAGATAAGCCTTTGAGCTTCTTCTCCTCGTGATTCCGATTCGGTCCACATTATCCATGCTGTTACAATATTCTCAAGCCTGCCTGACTTTGTCTGGTAAAAGCTATCATTTGCTATGCCTAATACTTGTTCTACCAAAATGTGGATTGTAAATGTATTTTGCACATAATCGATTCCAATAAATTTGATATGATTAAAAAATTATAATAGCAACAAGGGCTACACGTAAATTTTAAACCTTTTATTGGAAGTAGAATTTAATTAAATTAATTGCAATACCCTTAGCCATTCAGCAGCGGCATTGACAGCTGATGTAGTTAGCTACATTAGTTAGACCAAGGGCTCTTTCATGTATGATTAATATCCATAGGTTTTTGTGTTAAACATGAGCCATCTACACGTTGATTATTGAAAACGACATCTATACAGTGTTTTTCTAGGCATCAGTAGGAAGACCTCCCAGAAAAGAAATTTCTCAAAAATTGGACAAAATGATAATAGTTTTAGTTGTTGTTTACATTACTTTATTGCATGAACTCTTCTTATACACCCTGATATTATTTACTATTATATGAAGCCTTCATCGGAAGAACCACTAGAGTCCATTTTTGACATTTTTTAGTTATCTGTGTCCGGTCATTCTTAATACTATAGAGCATGTATTGGCAAGTTCCTTTTTCAGAAAACTAACGTCAGTCCAAAGTTATAATGAAAAGAAAATATAGTGTTCATGCAATAACCACGTAAGTCCAGGACTTCAGTGGTTCTTCCACGAATTCACGTGGAACTACTTTCGGTGGGCTATGGATGTTCGCCTTAGCAACCGTTGATAGGCATCCTTAGTAGCACGCAAGATGGTTCTTAACAATTAAAACAAAGGTCAAATAACTGCGAGTATATCTTCTAGAAGAATCAAGCATGAAAAAGATGTTTGTTATGTACAAATAGAAGTGTCCAGCAAAACATCATATGGGGTTTAAAACATGATCTTCAACATAGAATTAAATTGTCGGCTTGGTTACCCACGTGTTGATAAGTGCAGCATATCTTATGAAATATCAGATAAAATAAAAGATATTAAAATTCAGTTGAAGAATGCAAAAGATGAAGGAGCTAATAATGCCTCAATCTTGGATGATTTGAATAACGTCATCAGAAACTTAACAATTTTTGTGATTAATGTGCTTAACAGAATGAGAATTATACAACACCTTTCACTACTTTCACAGCCTTATTGCAATCAGGACGATAATTATTTGACCATGTCACAAAAACTGTTCCTGTTCAAGGTCATTTTTATCTTGAATATGATTGGAACATAGGCCTGCTTAGCTAGAAACAGCTGTGGAATCACCCAATGGTTCGTGCTCAGGGATTGCTGGTGCACGACACAATTCTTCAGTTAAAGAGTAGCTTAGGCCTATTAACATGCGAACTTCAATGAAGCTTTCAATGGACTGTCGAAGTTCTGGAGAAGACACTAAAAGGGAAGGGAGAAAGTTGCACAGTGATGCGCCTCCAACAGTGTAATATTCCAACTTATCCCTGTGAAGAAGGCAAAGTATGACGACTTGCAGCAGTTGTTCAAATTATGCTCTGAAACAGCTGCACTCTACCATCATGTTCTACTGGGAGCGCTCCTGAGTAGTTAACCTTTAAGGAGCGCTGTATCAAATTACCAGTAGATAAAATCATGACTCTGCCTCATCCATGCATTCACCAAACGGAAATCTGACAATGTCGACGAAAATAGCGACATAATTAGCATTAGGCAACACAGAACGCACGGACAATCCACTAAAAATAATGTTTTTCACTTTATAAAATTTAATTCTGTTTTTTATTGGTTATATTATTATTTTGCTATTGAAAACAATTTTGCAATTATTCTAGGACAATTCTTGAATGCCTTGCATGCACACTGACAAATTGGCGATGATTATGATAGTGATGATGATGATAATGATGATGATGATGCTGATGATGATTATGATGATGATGATGATGATGATGATGATGATGATGATGATGATGATGATGATGATGATGATTACAACGACATTAATTTTGGGCCCAAACTCTTGTCTTCTCGGCTCCAGGTGCCTTGTCGATAGTCGCCAAAAGCTCGTTGGTTCTCTCCAGAACCCTTAGTTTCCAGAGAAGGTCGGGAAGTTAGATTAAACTCTGACTTATATATACTACCAGAAGATCCATGAGAAAATTTTTGATTGTAAAAGTATCGGCAGATCGTTTTAGTAATTAATCGTAATCGTAATCGATATCTCGAAACTTATACAGTGCCCACAGAAGCGATGTCGCGGGAACTAGCTTATTCGCAAGCAATATTCAAACCAAAATCGAGAAGCATCCAGGGCTGGATTAAGGCATGTTCGACATGTTCGGCCGAACAGGGGCCCCGAAACTCTAGGGGGCCCCCGCACATAAAATAGGAATATTTTAAAATCATTGTTAATAATATTTCAAAAGCAAAAATGAATTTAAATCCTTGAACACAAGCAAGAAAATTACTGATTTGAACATAGGCAGCATAGCTATACAACTTTTGCACATGTGTGGGGGCCCTTATTGGAATTTTCATTAGCAAGCAGATTGACCTTGAAATAGGTCAGAAATGCTAGTAATAGCTATAAATTTCATTGTTTATTTAAACACTTACATTATCAGAACGGAACTCAAGTGCATGCAACGCATTATGAAATGCTGTTACACTGCGCTTAATTCCCAGTGGTAGGCTAACTCCACTCTGTTCCTTAAGAACCTAAAAACTGTCTTATTTAGCCGTGGTTGGGCCGGGACCGCTTCTGAGTAGCCTACCTTGATAAGGCGTTATATAAATTTTTGAAATAAATAAATTATAATCATTGTGCACGTTGGGCTGATGGCTCAGTATACATCCTTTTTTTATAAATTCAAACAATAAATCACATAATTTATATAGCGCCCATCTAATGTAGTCAGAGGCGCTCCCAACCCAAGCCTGGTAAAAAAAAGCCTTAAGAAATAAGAAGACGAATGAAAAAGCTTCCAGAGCTATGAGGAACCGAGAGGATACCCACAAGTAGGCCATTCCAGATAGCTAGATCCACTACCAAGAATGCTCTTCGCTGCATGGTGACAGTACGCGAAAAGTGGCAAGGAAGTCTCCAGTGGCGGCGCCAGGATATCAGTTTCGGTGGGGGGGCTGAAGCCTCGCGGCAAAAATTTTCGATTTTCGACGCCAACATTTTTGACGACCTTTTTTTTAGTCATCGACCGAAATCTCATGAAAATTCTCCATTTTCGCCGCCAAAATTTCTGACGACCTTTTTTTTAGTCGTCGACCAAAAATCGTGGATATTTCAATGTAAAAAAATTCGGATGGCCTTTTTAGGGGGGCTGAGCCTCTTGTAAAGGGGGGGGCTTAACCCCCCAGCCCCTCTAGCGCCGCTACTGGAAGTCTACACGGTTAGCTGAGTGCAGTGAAAAGCGGCCCATGCAGAGAGACAGTAGCCGGGGTGAAAAGCTGACATTGGTAGGATGGGGCTTGAGTCAGGGTCAACCATTTTCTAAAGTGCGGAAATATAAAAAATATGTTAGACAAACATTCGAACCTGCCTAGGGGAGAGAACGAAAAAAAGATGTTTGCTTGTAATAAGTGGCGATGCTACACCAGGGTAAATGCTTTAGCAAAAACACCTTTGCCCTGCCATGGTCGTTGTCTTGCCGCAAGATTGCCAGAAATTTTCTCTGCCAAGAATTTATTTGAGGCATTAAAATCGCTTCTGCACTGTTTGCTTGTACCAGCGCACTGATTATGCCCTAGTTAGAAAATATTTCTGACCATTAATCATTTCAATAAATAATTATTCTTACAAGCTGTAAAAGATGTATACTTGAACACTAGACTGGAATAAGCTTACTAAAAGACATGTTGATATTGTAAAAAAAAGAAGTAATGGATTAATGATAGACGAATGTTGATTCGTTGAATAGGTCTACAATACGTTTTGTGTGTCATTTTGTCGTCCTTCTGTAAGGTTGGGGCCCCCACAGTTTTACTGAACAGGGTCCCC
>OX457043.1:22888919-23021419 GCA_949752735.1 Lumbricus terrestris | reverse complement strand
TAGACGTAGGCTATATACTGCCCTGCTTTGGCAAACAGAAGCAAGTCACCGATTTCAGTTTCAGCGAAAAATGCGAAAAACAACTCAGGCATCACCCTCGGTCGGCTTTAAAGCTACATGTATGTGCACAATTGTAATCAGTATTATCTTGATTTAGGCCTAGCCATAGTATTATCAGGTAGGCAAAGAAATTTTGAGCACCCATTTTGTCCATGTTTAGAATTATCAAAATGTAAATAAAACGATAATATAGTGGAAATTTGCCCGAACTGCGATCACGTGATCCGAATTTACGCGTAGGCCTACAATTGGTCGATGGACATGCTTCCTTTTGCCTTGGAATTTTCCAGAACTACGTGGACATGCTTCTTTCCGCCTCTGCTTTTCCGCCAGAACTACGTGAGAACGGTGAGATAATAACTATTTATATAGATGATTGTGTTGGACTTGCTTCATGAAAGAAAATTATGCCAAAATGTCATTTTAACCCAAAACTGGACTTGCTTCCTTTTGCCAAAGCAGGGCAGTATAGAACAACCTATAGATATATAGGTAGCATCAAATCGAATAACAATAACCACACCATTAACTCCGCAACAACGCCTGCCATCGCACGTCACCTGCTCAATTAGCAAACTTACCTTTTCGATGCAGGTCCGAGTGTAGATTGTACACTATGAGCTTGACTGGTTCAGCATGCAAATCGTAGGCCTACGGTAGACAAAACTAAAGGCAGATCGTCTTGTGGATCGGCGTAGAATAAATTACGGTAGGTGCGACAAATTATAAGACCTAATTTTTAAGCAGTCGAAACCCTGTTGACAACTCAGCAAATATACTAGGGTAATCGGTGTCAGATGCGTCTTTTTGGCAGTCCGCCGAGCAGGATTTCAGTTGGTTTGAAAAAGAGAAATTCCACATGGTAGCCCTAAGACTTAGTATTCTGAAGAGCAGTCAACTTTTGCTTCTGCTGAAAATATGATCGTTCAGCTTCTTTACCGTAATAACGTAGCATTAATACCATGCTACTCTGGCCAATCCAGCAACTGGGTTTTTCTCTAACATAATATTTACGAAGTAGGCCTATGCGTACTGCACGTATTGAGAGATTTAGGTAACTGTGCGCGGGAGTCAGTACCATAAAAGTAGTAAAGTACCTTCAGAACCTACGCTGTAAAGTAACGCCTTGTCTGTCAAACGACTCAGTCGAATGTCGTAGAGTAACAGAGGTATATCCTCTAATCGAAGAACAATAGCCACGCCAACAACTCAACAACAACGCTGACCAGCACACATCATCTCCGTTTCATAACTTATCGATGTAGATTAACGTACAGAGGGCATAGGCGTAGCAGGTGAGGGTTCAGAGGAGGACAAATGCCCCCCCTTTTTCGGGCAAAGGTTTTTTTCGGGCAAAATAAGCATGGGCGGATGAACTGTTTTTTCGGGCAAACAGGCATGGGAGCATTTTTCGGGCACACAGGGGTAAAACAGCTATATTTTCTGAAGATTTGTACGAAATGACAAAAAAAGTCATCAGAAAATTTTGTTGATCGAAAAATGTCGGCGATGCGCGGCCCGCCAAAAATGTAGGCCCTGTATACTTTTCGGGCAGAAGCAAAAATCTTTGCCCCCCCTCCACTGCCGAAATGTCCCCTACGCCTATATACGACTATGACAGATGGGTTAGACTAACTGTAGGTAGATGTAGATCGGCGTGTAGATCGCTATGGTCTGTAGGCTATAATTTTAAGGCATTTCAAAACCCTGTTGACTATAGGCAGCAAACACGTGAGGAAAAGCCCTAACCAGGGTTGCCACTCCTTGGGTTTTTTCACAAGATCAGAAAATTTTGTTGATCGAAAAATGTCGGCGACTCGCGGCCCGCCAAAAATGTAGGCCCTGTATACTTTTCCTGCAGAAGCAAAAATCTTTGCCCCCCTCCACTGCCGAAATGTCCCCTACGCCTATACGACTATGACAGATGGGTTAGACTAACTGTAGGTAGATGTAGATCGGCGTGTAGATCGCTATGGTCTGTAGGCTATAATTTTAAGGCATTTCCAAACCCTGTTGACTATAGGCAGCAAACACGTGAGGAAAAGCCCTAACCAGCGTTGCCACTCCTTGGGTTTTTTCACAAGATCTTGGGTTTTCGATCCGAACTTGGGAAATGGGTTTTTTTGGGAAGAACTTGGGTTTTTTGCTTGGGTTTTTCCGACTGAAAAAAACCGGAAAATTTCAGATATTTTCGAGAAATTTTGGACGTTTTCGGGAAATTGTTGACATTTTCGGAAAATTTTGGACATTTTCGGAAAATTTTGAACATTTTCAAACGATTTGTGCCGGATGACTAAAAAGAAAAAAAGGTCATCAGAAATTTCGGACGGAAAATTGTGAACATTTTCGAAAGATTTCAGATTTTCGGACGGGAAATTCAGAAAATTCTGGACATTTTCGAAAGATTTGCTGAACTTGGGTTTTCTTGGGTTTTTTCGGCCCTCCAACTTGGGTTATTTAATTTTTTAGAGTGGCAACGCTGGCCCTAACAAAAACACGGGCGTAGCAGGCGCTTAAATTGACACAGTTTTAAAAAGTCTAGTTATAATAACTATGGATATAATATAGTTTACGAATAATATAACGCCTTATACATGTATATAGGGTGACACGAAAGTTCGTTCGCCGTAATTATAGCTATAATATTATGTAGATCAGAACAGAAGTGCAGACCGTAAATAAAAACAGGCAGACGCTGAAGGAATAGGATTGGTTGATGGCAAGAGGTTTAGATGTAGCTCTTCGGGTTTTGTCTCGGTGGGTGTTTCAGATAGCCTATATAATACCGTTCAGTACCTCTTTAGCTCACTGCCTTTTCATATATACAGCATTCTGTTTTGCTGACAAAAGATAGCTTCTCGGATTCTGCTAATCGTCACAAGTTTAAAGACTTAATGAATAATATGGCGACTGATTCCTTTGGATATGACATAGAAGTCGTTTCGCAGCACTATGCCAAGTATCGTCCAACTTATACACCAGAACTTTATGAAAAGATCCTCCAGTACCTCGACGAAGGATCTGAGGGAAACAGAAGACGAGGTCTGGCCGTGGACGTCGGATGTGGTGGCGGTCAGAGCACCCTATCCCTGGCCAAACACTTTGAGAAAGTTATTGGCATCGATACGAGTGAGACCCAACTGATTGAGGCAGAGAAGGCCAGTGTCGACTACGGTAATGTCGTATACACGCAAGCAACGGCTGAAGATATGAGTTCAACTGTGGCCACTGGAAGTGCTGATCTTGTTACGGCTGGAACAGCTGTTCATTGGTTCGATAGGGATACGTTCTACTTAGAAGCTAGACGAATCCTGAAACAAGGAGGCGCTCTGGCCCTCTACACCTACAATTTGCCTCGTTGGCAGAACCAAGATGCAGAAAACATCATCCATCGAGTTAGTTCGATTTTCTATAGGTATAATAGTCTATGTCCTTGCATTGATTCACCAGCGAATTTAGTCTAACTAAATGCTAGGTCAGAATTATTTAAAAATTTATTTTCAAACAGATTGCAGAATTTTGGGCCATCTAATTACCCTATCTATTTTAAACAGAAGTCCAAATTAACTCGATTAATAGGTAAATTTATAATTATATTTGAAGCTTCGTTGTAACCCACACTGCCGTTCCTTTGTGCGATCATCATTTGGCTTTATAATTGACTTCTTCTGCAGGTTCTCTGCCCCTAGGCAGGTTAGAATGCAAATTGTTGCCACTCCATCCTCCGTTGCGCCTTCTCCTTATCCTTCGTTGCGCCTTCTCCTTGGGTTTTTGGTGACCGTCCTCCATCATCCAGTCCAGCAACATCTCTTTCGGCCTTCCTCTTGTTCTTTTAGTTTTAAGTTATTTAGGCGTTAGTTTCGTTTCTGCGAAGCATCCGTTGCTCAGGGCTTTTTAACGTGCAGTTGTACACAAAATGTGCAGTTGTAAATGAATTTATGCTGTTGTAAAAGCAGTTATGCGCAGTGAAAAGCACAAAAAGGTATTTTGCAGACGGTTCACGACGGAAAAACGAAGGAGCTGTGCAGTGAAAAAAAATAAGCTGGAAGGCGGAAAAAGCATTATTTTCAAGGAAACGACTAAAAAAGGTCATCAGATTTGTTCGTCGGCGACTTGCGACATATGTTGGGGAAAATTTTAATTTTCTGAGACGACCATAAAGTTTCGCCAAAAAATCCGCATTTGAAAAAGTTCCTGGTTGTGCAGTTCTACAAATTTCTTTTTAAAAGCCCTGCCGTTGCTGCTTTTTTGCAAATAAGAGTGAAACAATTATTGATGACCTGTGGATGCTCTGCAGAGACTCCCTGCTATACAGGGTGCGCCAAAAAAACTCCTAGGTTTTTTGCCAATATCTTGACCAAAAGTAAGAATTTCCAAATGAAATTTTACCGGCTTATAGACAATTCATATTTACACATGATGGCAAGATTTCATCAAACTATTTCAAACAAAACAAAAGTTATATCACTTTTAGTGAGGCCACTCACCGTTTTTTGACGATTCAAAAACGAAACGCAAAAAATGAGGTGTTTTGCAAATATCATGACCAGAAGTAAGAATTTCGAAATGAAATTTTACAGGCTCAAAGACAATTCATATTTTCACATGATCGTGAGATTTCATCAAAATATTTCACACAGAACAAAAGTTATACCACTTTTAGTGAGGCCACCCACCGCTTTATGACGATTCAAAAACGAAGTGCAACAAAAAGTGACAAAAAACACGATTTTATTAAGTCTCATCTCAAAAACTGTTGTCAAATTAACTTGGTAGTGCTTCACAACTTGACAATGTGTTCAATGTGCCCACCACCCGTGCCAAAGCTTCTTTTGAGTCTCTTTGCAAAGTTCTTGATGGACCTGTTGATTAATCTGACAGATCCCTCATTTACCAATTTGATTGTCATCTTGCTAAGTGACTTCTCAGTGACGCGCAGCTACGCTGGTACCCTGTTTCTTTTTTAAATAGTAATAATAATTATCATCTGGCAATATCAAGGCTATTTGATACCAATATTTGAGATGAGAAAAAAATCGTGTTTTTTTACTTTTTTGTTGCGTTTCGTTTTAGCATCGTCAAAAAACGGTGAGTGACCTCCCTAAAAGTGGTATAACTTTTGTTCTGTCTGAAATATTTTAATGGAATCTGACCATCATGTGCAGATATAAATTTTTTTAAGCCTATAAAATTTCATTTCGATATTCCTACTTTTGGCCAAGATATTTGCCAGAATAATTATCAGATTGTTTTTTTTACTTTTCGTTGCGTCGCATTTTTAAATCGTCAAAAAACGATGGGTGACCTCACTAAAAGTGGTGTAACTTTTACTGCGTTTAAAATATGTAAATATGAATTGTCTTAAAGACTGCAAAATTTCATTTCAAAATTCTTACTTTTGGCCAAGATATTGGCAAAATACAGCCACGGAGAAACTATTTGTGCAGAACTACCCAACAAATCAACAAGAGTTTTAGATGTTGCACTAAAATGCTTCAAACTGTTTTTTGCTGAAGTTTTTTAGAGGAACCCTGGAAAAATACTGGCAGGAAGGATCGTACCATGCCTTGAACGGCTACATAGAGCCTTGGGCCCGTCTACCAAAATTCTTTGATCGATGCATTCGGTAAGATTTGATAAAATAATTGTGCACAAAAAAAACAGAAGACAACTTAGACAAAGTAGGACGTGTGTGCTAATTTGAGAAATATTTGCGTATTTTGTAAAAGATTCCACTGGCCTAGTTAGCTACACCGGTAAGCGCGCGCCGCATACGTCTGTTGGTTGCAACGGACTGCGGTTCAAGCCCCGGGCTGGGAGTTGACATTCAGAGATTTAGATATCTCGGGCTAGCACGTGTGGGACGCGGTGGCGCAAGCTGCTGCGGAGCGACCTTGGGCAAGTTGCTTACCCATCATTGTCTGTGAGGAAGGCAACGCGAAACCACCTCACTCATCTCATCCCCAGGGGCGTAAAGCCAATGAACCTGCCTTCGGGCAGAGCACCATCATCATCATCCACCAGCGTTGACCAGTGGCTTTTCATGGGCCCGTGTGCAGAGGTCCGGTGTGGGTTCCTGTTTGGCCTTGTAAGGTCGGTATCTTTGCATTCGTGCAATAAAGATCACCAAAACTAATCAATGACTATACTACACTATTGTATTTTGGGATTTATAAAGCGTCACTCACAGTACAAGCTAATCAGAGGCGCTCCCAGTGCGAAGATCCCCTTGAAAAAAGAAAAGTTTTAAGGAAACGGGCAGAAGCAGCAGTGCTTCCAGATAAGATCCAAGTACGAATAATAGTAAGGAGGCTATTCCACAGCTAAGGGCCGACAGAAGCAAAAGCACGATGCTGGGCAGTAGCAGTCCGAGACCGTGCATGGTACAAGAAGGCCATGACGGTCTAAAGAGCGGAGAGGACGTCCAGTGGTAGATGAGATAGGCCGCCTTATGAGGTCACAGAGGCAGCGAGGAGCTTGACCCAAGAACATCTTATAGGTAAGTAAGAGAATTTTATATTGAATCCGCGCAGTTAAGGGAAGCCAATGAAGGTGTTCAGTCACAAAAGTTGAAATGTGAGAGAAACGAGGGAGGCGGACAATCAAGCGAGCAGATGCACTGAGCACCGATTGGAGTGGTGCAAGGCGAAGTTAAAATGACATTTACTATTAAACCTAACGGTGCGCTGACAAAACGGCGCAGGACAAAACGGCGCCGACATAACGGCGCCGACAAAACGGCGCGGTAACAAAACGGCGCGGTAACAAAACGGCGCCGACATAACGGCGCAAACTGAGCTTAAAAAAACAATGGTTTTTAGTAATTTAATAGCAGAAGCAGCATAAAAACATTCTAGATATCAATCCAACATCCATTTAAATTACTATTGTTTTTCATCAATCCAGCTCCAATTTAAGCCAGAATATTTTCTTCACTCCAGCTTCCATTTAAGCAAGAATATTTTCTTCAATCCAGCTTCCACTTAAGCAAAAATATTTTCTTCAATCCAGCTTCCATTTAAGCAAGAATATTTTCTTCAATCCAGCTTCCATTTAAGCAAGAATATTTTCTTCAATCCAGCTTCCATTTAAGCAAGAATATTTTCTTCACTCCAGCTTCCATTTAAGCAAGACCATTTTCTTCAATCCAGCTTCCATTTAAGCAAAAATATTTTCTTCAATCCAGCTTCCATTTAAGCAAGAATATTTTCTTCAATCCAGCTTCCATTCAAGCAAGAATATTTTCTTCAATCCAGCATCCATTTAAGCAAGAATATTTTCTTCAATCCAGCTTCCATTTAAGCAAAAATATTTTCTTCAATCCAGCTTCCATTTAAGCAAGAATATTTTCTTCAATCCAGCTTCCATTTAAGCAAAAATATTTTCTTCAATCCAGTTTCCATTTAAGCAAGATTATCTTCTTCGATCCAGCTTCAGTTTAAGCGAAAATTTTTCCATAAATCCAGATTCTATTTAAGGAAAAATGATTTTGTATCAATCCGACTTCTATTTTAAACGCATAGATGTATTCTGACTTGGGTGTGCCCCTAGTTGCCGGAATCCGGAACGATAGGCTATCTCATAATCGCGCCCTTAGAATTATATAGTACTATGTCCACTTTTTTGAAAAATCAACCTAACGCTATATCCGTTACTAGCTGGGGTACCCGGCGTTGCCCGGGAAATTTGGGGTTCGATCCGCTCCGGCCACAACCCCACCCTACCACACTCCGACCTCTACCGGTACGCGACCCGAGAAATTTGGGTTTCACGAAAATTTCCACCCCCATCCGACCCCCACCCCAACCCATCCACCCCACCCTTCCACCCCAAACCCCTCCCACCCCATTCCACCCTCACCCCATCCACCCCAACCCCCTCCCACCCACCCCTCCCCATCCCAACCCACTTCATCTCCCTGCATCCCAGCCCCTCCAACCCCCACCCCCACACTCACCCACCCCAAACCCCACCCCTCGACCCCCACGCCATCCCACCCCACTCCTCATCCTCATCCCCATCCACCTCCACCACACCCCCTCCCCGACCCCTCCACCCCACCCCTCGACACCACATCTCGCCAACCCCCAACTCCACCCCTCCACCCCCTACCATCCCACCCCTCCCTCACCCCGCCTCTCCCTGTAAGCGACCCGTGAAATCCGTAATGGCAAAAGAGCTTAAACACCTTTAAAACGGCGAAAATGACGGCTTTTATACG
The DNA here is from genome assembly GCA_949752735.1 of Lumbricus terrestris. Lineage (NCBI taxonomy): Eukaryota > Metazoa > Annelida > Clitellata > Crassiclitellata > Lumbricidae > Lumbricus > Lumbricus terrestris. Next base: position 23,013,138 of record OX457043.1, on the reverse strand, counting down.
TGGCAAGTGAATGAAAATTTATAGCGAAAATTAGTGTTTTTGACCCCCCAGCACCCTGGCCCCAATGGTGGTAGAGATTTGCCAACCACTGATCCGGGGGGTTCTGATGGACCTCTATCTAGGAAAAAAAATCAAATCAATAGCTGGGTTTTTTTGAAAAAAAATTGGGGGTTTCGCCCCACCTTGGCCCCCATGATGGTAGAGAATCGCCAACCCCTCGCCTTTGCGTCTCGTGCCGAGACCTACACAGTAGTGAAGGTTTGGAGTGAAAAGCTCAAAAACTGTGAGCGTGCATTCTGGACAAAGTCACATACATACATACATACAAACATAGTCACATCCTTCCTTATAGATATAGATGGCGGTGACATGGGCTATGTCCTCAGCCGTCCAGCTTAACTGGAAACGCTTTGTAAAGATCATATGCCAGTACAAAATAGTTCTATGTCCATAAATTTGGAAGGTTTTTCAAGGCTATAGAGGCACATGTCCACAACCAATAGAAAGCGTAATTTGTGTCACGTGCTTCGAAGGTGACATGGGCTATGTCCTCAAAAATAACAGCGATTTATGGATGTGTGAAATATTTCTATACTGCGTTATGTCCATGGTCAATAGCAGTGAGAGATTAGAACACGTGACTCGGACTTGTTTCCTGAAATAATGGTGACGCTTTGGCAACTTGCAAAAAACCGAAATGTAGGCCTAGACAATTGTTTTAACCGGCAGTGCGAATCTAAGATTAAAAGGATAGCTTTTAAGAAATATTATAGTATTCTGTAAAAAGTTCCAGCCAAACGGAAATATGACAGTACGACGTCGCTTCAAAATTGTTGTGTAATAGAGTTGCTAGTGGACATAGTACGCAATCGTATATTTTTCTGTGTCCATAATCGCGAATTTATTAATTCTATACTGCTCTATGTCCAAAAATTGTCACCCCTACCATAATTTTATATAAATTACTCATATTAAATTTTAATTATGATCAAAATAAACATTATGATCATACTAGGGAAAAACAGTGTTGTCCGAAAATGTAAATTTAATCGCCCTCAATGAAACAGGGGAAAACATTTTCGTCGCCAAATCTTAAAATTCGTTTTTCTCAGTTTCGCAAATAAGTGGACACAGAACTATGTAGTTCTAGGGGCGCGTAATCTTGAATTCGTAGTGAGTTTGCAAACAATCACTAGACGGGCATCATAATCTTTGTACTGCACCGTATTGTCAGCGCCGTTTTGTCGGGGTAGGCTACTTTGAATTGCGCCGTTCTGTCGGCGCCGTTTTGTCGGCGCCGTTATGTCGGCGCCGTTTTGTCCTGCGCCGTTTTGTTACGGCGCCAAACCTAACACATGCAATGCAACTCACTCACAGAATAAACATGAATGCCGCACGAATGAGACAGATAAATTAACGTGTTATATTAATTGCAGTGATTTCTCAGTAGAATTTAAAATGTATCACGTTGTAGACTCATCCATTTATTATAGGTCAACCAGTAGGCCTACATAAAAAGTGTCATGGCATCATAGGAGTTTTTTTCTAGCATTTTGTTCATCAAAACTTGTCAATCGTCTATCAATTCTGGTCCATTATTGGCAGCTTGCACACCAAAACAACACAATCCTCAATTTTTCATAGCAGATCTACATAAAGAAGTTTTATCAATATTTCCTGCAATTGCAAAAATAGGGGCAAATACGTTATTCCCTTGAACCCTGATCCACACGTGCTCGATTTAGTGTCTCCTTCATTTTGGAGTGAGAGTCGAAAGGAGTTGAGAGGAGTATGAGAATCGTAGAAAAATAATTGGGGGTCAGACTATGATTCACGTGGAGTTGGGTTGTAAGAAAGTGAAAAGGTGATTTAACTATGTAACCCTAAGAAAGACTAGCGAGGGTCGAACCACCTCATACCCCGAAAATTACCATTCTGGTTGAGGGAGATGTCAGGTCAATACCGTTACCATTACTATCCAGCAAATGACCCGATCATACGAGCACGCCTGTGACAAATATGAGGTTCCTGCGTTGCCCCGTTTAATTACAATACTCGAACGTGACAGATATACGGATATAATTATATATTATAATATATATTATTAATTATCACACTAATCCCAGACCGCATGGGCACGCCTTTCCCTTTGTATAGGAAAGCGAATAAGCGAAATGAAAATCTTATGCCGATATGATTCATTTCATGTTCTCAACATAAAACTGTGTTTAGACCTTTTCTTATCATTGTTCACACACACACACACACACACACACACACACACACACACACACACACACACACACACACACACACACACACACACACACACACACACACACACACACTAACGTTATCTTGCAATTGAATGAATTAGCATAATGCAACTGTGTTCACAGTAACTACATTTTTTTCACAAAATAATGTGAGTTTTTAATTAGGTTAGGTTAGTAATTCAACAATCTCTGTGGGCCCCTGGAGGTCGTGGGCCCGTGTGCTCTGCGCACATTGCACACATGGTAGCTATACGCCACTGGCGTTGACTTACTTGCACTTGCATCTTGGGCTAACAGAGCACGACGATTAGGCTAGGCCAGGGTTTCGTTGACTTTTCTATTATCAAAAGGATCGAGTAACTCCAGCACCCACATAGATGACACTTGGCAACTTCCTTATGAACTGAATTTGTGAGCTTTCACCTGCTACGTGCACGACGACTATAGCAGAGGTTCTCAAACTGTGGTACGCGTACCCCCGGGGGTACGCCAGGCGCCGGCTAGGGGTACGCGAAAATTTCCAGAAATATAATTTTTTGAGTTTATGGACTTCGTGCCCATCTTTCTTTGATTAGAAATGATTTTTAACGTTGCAACATATAACAGCATCGTCATTTATTTCTTTCACAACATATAACTCACATAATTTATTATAGAACGCGTGCAATATATTTATGTTGGGGCCTACCACTATAATGTTGAAACAAATAATGTATAAATGGTTGAAAGTGCCAAAGCCAGACATTCTCAGCCTATATATATATATATATATATATATATATATAGAACTGTGTATATTCGTTCAATAATTAATTCGATAAACAACAGACAGAAAGAACGCTGTAGGTTTACATTAGCAAAATTAACAGTATGGCTGCTGAAAGCCCATGGTCAAAATAGTTAGGCCTAGTACATGTTTTTGAATAACATTCTTGGGATAAAGTTTAACGAGTTAAACTTTAACTGAAATAGCGGATAGCTGAATAATTGGGCTAAGGATTAATTACCTGGTCTAGCTTTCAATTTTGTGATTCCTTTCAGCACGTCATATTTGGGTGAAACTGGTTTTTAAACTACGCCTGCTATCAAAAACAAACATGGGGTAATTTGCGTTTGAAATTGACAAATATTAAACTATATTAAAAAATCTGTGCTAGTCTAAGCAAGCCCACAGCACTATTGTTTGGCTATTTCTTACAATACAGAGGCTGTAGACCAATTTTCCCCTTTAAATTTGTTGATAAAATTATATGATAAATTTTTTTTGACTAATAAACGACGTCACCAATAATTAGGCCTCAGTGGACTTTCAGTTGTCACTGCAAGGGGATTTCGCAATGGCATTTTGTTTCTGGTCTGACTTTGCTGGGGCCCGGGGGTACGCCATCATTCGATTTTATTAGTTGGGGGTACAATAAAAATAAAGTTTGAGAACCCCTGGACTATAGCATCTTTAGCGCAGGTGCTTCCGAAGAGAATAAATGTTTCTATACATATAGCCTAATACAGATTTCAACACAAAACGTAATTGAAACACCTGCACGATTCATTGAACGCGAATTGCAAACGTAGGGTTACTATTATCTGTATAAATGGAACCTACAAAGTAAGACACGCTAACAATCCGTTTCGTCAAAACAGAGACGAATCCATGTTACTGACCCACAACTATAATCTGCAAGACCTGATTGGCTTCATAAAATCCGTTCCAGAGTATTCATACTACAAGACGGAACATCCGGAACATCCAGACGAACTGGATCTGACCATTGAAAGGTAAATGGGAATTGTATTATTGTACCGTGACGTTTTGCTTAGTACCGATCGTTTTTGGCTCAACGATTCTTTGTTTGTCCGTGTAAGTTAATTCAGTGGCGGATCCAGAACGTTTCGAAGGGGGAGGAGCCCGAAATTTTCGGTCTTGGACAAGGATAAATTTAATCTTTGGTCACTGGAAAATCTGACGACTTTAAAGTCATCATAGACTACTTTTGCAAAGGTCTGCCGAACTGATGGGGTGGGGGTGCCTCTGGGCACGTCCGCTTTCCACGCCAAAATAGCTGGTGAAAATAAAGAATTTTCTAAATGGGGGCCATGTCCGGATTGGCCCCCCTGGATCCGTCCCTGAGTTAGATGAAATTTTTTATTTAGAGTGCTATGAAATGTGATGCCATGCCCATTAAGTGGATCGTAAATTCAGTAGGAGGAATAATTATAAGAGAAGAAATAAATGAACAGATTCACTGAGTTACCGATTGACTAAATGAAAATGAATGAATCAGTGAATGAACGAACGAGTGAACGAATGAATGAATGAATGAATGAATGAATGAATGAATGAATGAATGAATGAATAAGGCCAAAGTGACTTACTCATATTCTGACTCACTGACTTAATACCTGTCTCACTGATTGGCTGACTGACTGACTATACGAAAACGAATGAAGGAATAAGTGAATTTGGCCAAGTGACTTACTTACTTTCTAACTCACTGACTTACTACCTGAGCCACTGACTGACTGACTGACTGACTAACTGACTGACTGACTGACTAACTGACTGACTTACTACCTGATTCACTGACTGACTGACTAACTGAACTGAAATACTGACTTACTACCTGATTCACTGATTTTTGACTGACTAACTGGCTAAATGAACGCGAATGAATGAGTAGGGCCTAAGTGACTTACTCCGCGACTACTGTTCTGAGACCCATTCCTCCGCTTCCGGGCTGCGACTCAGGTCGCTTGGGAAGACCGACCTTCGTGTACGGAGGATGAGGACACGTTTCGGCGACCGCGCATTCTCGGTTGCTGGTCCCAGATGCTGGAACAGTCTTCCACCGGACATTAGATTGGCCGCCTTAGTGGACTCTTTTAAAACAAAGCTTAAAACTTATCTGTTTGCTAAGGCGTATCCCGCAGTTGGCCGTTTGTGAGGCGCCCTTGTAGCGGTATGGCCGCGTTACGGCGTCATATAAATTGTCGTTATTATTATTGTTATTATTATTATTATTCTTATTATTATTACTCGCTTTCTAACTCATTGACTAACTACCTGACTCACTGATTGATTGACTGACCGACCGACTATTTCCCGTTCATGTGATTGGCTGTTAGCCGTCTGCTATCATGCAAGTCCTTCTCAAATTAAGCATACAAGGTTTGTTTTCATTTTAGCCTGAAGGACGTATTCAGCACAAAATCGATGAAGGACAAAGTACTTCAAGGCTCCAGTCCAATCTATCTGCTCTTAGGAAGAAATCTATAAAGATTCAGAAATTGATCGTCATGTCACCTGCATGCATATGACATGATGCAAGCACTTTTAAATGCTATCTGTGTTTAAGTTTTGGTAGACAATGTACTTTTGTTACCCGTGCCCACTGCCCATATGCTTGATCATTAGCTCTTAGGCTTTTGCTTGTCACGAAATAGAGTATTCCCCCATATTAATCGTATCCCCCCAAATGAAGAAAAGTCGAAAAGCCACTTCCGCGTGTATTTATTTTGGCAAATTAAGTTTCATCTGCTCTGTTTTGAACAACGACACTAACAGGTGTGTTTACTCCTACTAGATCATTTTTTTGCTTTGGTTTCTCAGCACTTAGAACATTTAAAACACTTAAGAACACTCGATCAAAGTTACTAAATAAATTAGATTAGATCCACGTGAGCTTTCACCCCGGTGTATGTCTCTCTAGTCAATCGTTCACTGCGCTCAGCTGCTCGTGTACAGGGTGGCTCAAAAAAAAACGTACCACCGGGGAAAATGCGATATCTTCGCAGCCGATCGAACTTTTTCTGCGAAAATTTTCCAATTTGTAGGGGAATGAATTTCCAACAATACCTGAAAGTTTCATTTGAAACTTTTCATGTTTGCAAAAGTTACAGCTGTTCAAACTTAAAATTTCGTTTTTTCAATTATCCGCGGAAAATTGACGTCACTTGTAGATTTCCAAGTCAAATGATATCACTTTTCACTACGACCTCAGCATTCCGTTTTGCAGTTTATTGTAAGGTATAATGAGAGTGTCCACTCCCTGCCTTAACACAAGCTCAAATTCTTTTTGTGAAGCTCAGTATGGCCTTGTTGGTCGGGTCCTGCGGCAACTGACCCCACATTAGCAGCAAGACTTGCTTCAGCTGGCCAATGTTCTCCAGCTTGGGATTAAATGTCTTGCAGCGTTCCAGCATAGCTCCCCAGACGTGATAAACAAGAGGGTTAAGGTCTGGCGAGTTTGTAAATCATCTTTGCCAATGCATTTACTTCAATTGATGTCAATAAGGTAGCGCCATCATAATCAACCTTGCCGTGCGAGCAAGCAGGCGCACTGTCCTGCTGCATAATAAAACCAGATGTTAGAGCATACCTGGTCTTCAATGAGTCTGGGTAAGCGAGTTCAATGATGAGTTTGACATCTAACCTACTGAATGGGATTAATTGCAGTCTTTTCTTGCAGCCGCAACACACGCCGGCATATCTGATGCCGAAACCACGATTTGCTTTGCAAACTTGACCTTTCGATTACCAAGCGAATTTCGTGAAAATCGCGCTTTTTCCGTCAGATCAAGCGACCACTTCCTGCCTCTCTTCCGACATCTGATCTTCGTTACATAAACCCGTTTGCAGATAGTCTTCAATGTGCTCAGGCTCCACTTTTCACTGGGTATTTTGCTATGATCACGCGATGTCTCAGTCTCTGTTCATGCAAAGTCCGAGTTCCCATTTTATCTTTTGCAGAAACTTTGCCCATGACGTTCATTGTTTGGGTTCACCAATTGAGACCTTAATCTATAAAATATCACCAAATACCAGCAGATTGCTTCATAAACAGCTTCTTTACAGCTCATAGTGAGGTCGTATGACATCATCATCAATGTGTGTGTGTTGTAATTTGCCAAACATCCTAATGAAATCACTTGTATTGGAGCATGATTCTCCGGATAATTGAAAAAACGAAATTTTAAGTTTGAACAGCTGTAACTTTTGCAAACATGAAAAGTTTCAAATGAAACTTTCAGGGATTGTTGTATATTCATTCCCCTTCAAATTGTGAAATTTTCGCAGAAAAACCCCAATCGGCTGCGAAGATATCGCATTTTCCCCGGTGGTACGTTTTTTTTTGAGCCACCCTGTAGAATGCCTTGTTCTTTTTCGAGTTTTGTGACCATGCAACGACGAGCATTCTCAGTAGTGAGCACAGTTATCTGGAATAGCCTCCCCGTCGCTGTCTCGCTTCCTGTGACTCTGCTGGCTCTTTCTTTCGTCTTCTCAACGTTTCTTTTTGACAACGCCTGCGTTGGGAGCGCCTTCGAGTAAAAATCTGAAGGGGGTCTATATAAATTTATGAGATTGATTGAATTCGTAAAAATAGAGTACGTACTGCATGTAGCCCTACTCAATGTTATTATCACGCCATCTCATAATGCGTAGCATAGCACTGGAGTTCCGATCAGGTGATGTATTAGGCCCCTAAGTGTTTAAATAAGCAAAAAAGTGTGTATCTATGACTCTTACTAGCATTTCTGACTGATTTTAAGATCAATCTGCCTGGCAATGAAAACTGCAGAAAGGGCCCCACAATTTTTAAAAGAGCAAAAACGTATAACTCTTACTAGCATTTCTGACTGATTTTAAGATCAATCTGCCTGGCAATGAAAACTGCAGAAAGGGCCCCCACAATTTTTAAATAAGCAAAAAACGTATAACTAGCCTATTACTAGCATTTCTGACTGATTTTAAGATCGATCTGCCTGGCAATGAAAACTGCAATAAGGGCCCCCACGTGTGCAAAAGTTGCATAATGCTAAAGTCACTAGTTTTTAAATTATTACAATCAGCAATTATGAAAAATTTCTATTGCATGTGTGGGGGCCCCCTAAAGTGTGGGGCCCCTGTTCGGCCGAACATGTCGAACATGCCTTAATCCGGCCCTGTATGGTACATAACAATTAAAAGACTATGTTATGGTTCAAGGAAGACGAATAATATATTGGGGCAAATTGTGGGGCAAATCAACGCTGACGCTGAATAGATGTAGGCCAACTAGTCATATTTACTGACTCGGCTGGAGGATGAAATAAAGTTAACCTACGCGTATAGATTGGTACCGGTAGGCCTATATGAAATATGCAGGTCATGTAGGCCTATGGGCCTACGTGCCGGTAGCAGTAGCCTATTGCAAAAATGTAAGAGTAGCAGATAGTAGGCTTAGCATAGTAACGTACTGCGGTAAATTTATGAAAATTCACAATGTCACCGGATCGACCAAGGTTCAAAGTATATAGACCAAATATCGCTATTATAATATAGGTCGCAAGGTCGAAATTTTCAGTCGCTGGTGCATTTCGCATCGAAATGGCAACCTTGTTCTATTGTGTAAACCAGGTCAACCTAACCCCATTAACATTTAGCAGAGAATAGCTGAACGCGGGGTTAACAGGAACTCTATTCGATCAAATGGACCTTAGATGAGTTTTTTGTTGCTTTGTCACAATGAACCATTTATGCGTTTCATGTCTATAGGCGACGCCAATAATATGTTAGGTGCTATCGTATGATTGTTTTCTTGGTAGCCTAATTTCTGCTACCCTTTCGAATTGAGGTCGAAATGTCCAATGTGATCAGGGAATCACAAACGGACTTTGTAGGTTGATTATCCTGATAGGAATTTCTAAGTAAATGTCAAAGTTCAATACTCATTCAAGCTGATTCAACTTCGCAAATCACTTTCAAAATGTCTGTCTATAGAGGTCTGTCTGCATATCTGTCTGTCTGTCTCTGGGTCTGTCTATGCTATGCCACGACACACGCTTTCCTATCAACTTGATCTTTGGGCTGGTTCATAATAGCTCAACTGTGCACATTTGATGTCGCCATACTTACAGTATTGAACATCTGTGCTCATACCTGTGCTCATAAAAACGAATCAAACGATGCTCTCATTATCTCGCACGCACGCACACACACACGCGGACACACGCACACACACGCGCACACACGCACGCACACACTATGTTATCATAATCTATTACTTTTAGATCCTAGCCTACTTACTTTCTTCTGTTCCTTCTCTTCTGCCTTTCTCCTTCCATTTTCAAATTTTCACAGTTATTTTGTAACTAGATGGATTACCCGGCGTTGCCCGGGAAATTAAGGGTTTTAAACACTACTCCACTGTGGTACCCATCGTTGACCGCTAAATTTCGGGTTTCGCCAGCCCTCCTCCTCACCCCGCTTCCACCAAAAGCCAAACGTGACCGGCCCCTGCGGGGAGTTACAGAAATTATTACTGGGCGAGTATGACGTCATGCGGACTGTAGACTCTTTACTGAAGCGTTAGCGCGAGCGATTATTGATGAAATCTGTCTTAAAACGCTAATTACTCTTGTTTTAGAGGGAATTAAAAGCAACAAATAATTGCGCTGACCTTACAATTTGGGTTAGAATCAATTGCCAAATTTTGGTAGGTCTAAACTGACGCTGTTTCATTTCCGAGCCTATTTTGTCAAAATCCGTAGGCCCTACAAACAAACAAACAAACAAGCAAACAAACATATGGAATTTCGGATTTATAATATAAGATTCTGATTTCTGAGTCGATGCCACCCACCATCGATGCGGCACTTTGGACTGAAATCATGAAGTTATGCATAGAATGCACATCCTGAAGGCGCTACTGAACTTTTGCAGACCCATTAGGTCGACGAATCACCAAAGCATATCACCATAAGCTCAAGCCCAAACAGACGCACGCGCGCGGGCATGCACACACACACACACACACACACACACCACACACACACACACACACACACACACACAACATACACGTACATGTAAAGGTAGGCATGCACACTCAGACACAAAAAGACATTCACACCTAAAGGTTCCCGACTTTGGTCCGATATTTTATATGGGCTAATTTCCTACAAAATATCTGCATCTTTCGAACCAAGTCTCAATCGCTCCCTACTTTGTTCGATGCAGCTATGTTTTGATGACTACAGGGAACTCTTCAGATCCAGTTTATCTTATAATCTACACGTGTTTAAAGACTGACTGAATATGGCGACAGATTCCTTTGGATTTGAAATAGAAGACGTTTCTCAATACTATGCAAAGTACCGACCAACTTATCAACCGGAACTTTATGAAAAGATCCTCCAGTACCTCGACGAAGGATCGGAGGGAAACAAAAGACGAGGTCTGGCCGTGGACGTCGGATGTGGTAGCGGTCAGAGCACCCTTCCCTTGACCAAACACTTTGAGACCGTTATTGGCATCGATACGAGCAAAACTCAACTGATTGAGGCGGAGAAAGCCAGTGTCGACTATTGCAATGTCGTGTACAAGCAAGCAAGGGCTGAAGACTTGAGCACAATTGTGGCCACGGAGAGCGCTGATCTTGTTACGGCTGGAATAGCTATTCATTGGTTTGATATGGAGAAATTCTACACTGAGGCTAAAAGAATTCTGAAAAGAGGAGGTGTTTTGGCAGTCTACACTTACACTGCGACTCGTTGGCAGAACCAAGATGCCGAGAAGCTATTCAATCCAGTAAGTTGGTTTATCTGGTTGTCAATGCTTTGACGCTGCAAATAGGCCTAATTTATTCCGACTAAAATGGCAAATTAGAATCACCTAGTCCTAAAATTGTATTCAAGTTGATTTCAATGGTTGTCTAAAGCATCTAACAGAATATACTAATCAAAGTTCTCATTAGAGGAAATAAAAGTTAAGGACTGTTCTCGAGGGAAGAATGGAGCGAAGGAAATCACCAGGAAGACCAAGAAAGATGATGTTGGACTTATTTATGGACAGAGTAAAGGGACGAGGATATACATAAATCAAGGAAAAGCACAGACTAGACAAGAATGGTGTCGTTGGAATCTTGGACCCACTGCCAAAGGGCAGAACACTAAAAAAGAAAAGTTATAGACCTAGTTGTAATTATCGCTGAGGCCTACATCTTAAAAATTGTATAACATAGCTTAACCCTACCAATAGGCTACGTTGTGTTATTATCATTTCACTCATACTTCTACTATGAATGTACAATTGAACATCCGTCACTGCATCTCGGTAAATAAAAGATAAAAATAATTTGTAGTTGGGCTGTTGATTTAATCGCGCTAACGCGTGCGATTAACGCGCTAAAAAATTTCGATTAAAAGATTAAAAAGTTTTAACGCATTAATCGTACGCGTTAATTAGATCTGATTAAAATGGAATCAGAGGCAGAAAACTCGTTTTTAACGGAAGGCTCATACTTAAAACTAGTGATACATTCTTTGACAAATATTTCAAAAAGAATTTGAGTAGGTCTATTATCAGAGATCCTCGGTGGTCGAGTGGGTTGGTAGCCCGCTCGCCGCGCCGGCGGCCAGGGTTCGATTCCCGGTCGGTCAGAGATTAATTTCTCGGATCTTTACTGCGGGTGGCTCGGTCGCAATATAAACGTGGAGTAGCGGTGGTGAAGGATCTCACCCTCAGGGTCGAAGCCATAACACAGCCGCTATATAAATATGCGATTACATTTACATTTACATTTATTATCGTAGCAATTCGTCGCTCAATTATCGCCTGCATGCGAGCCAAAACATGCATTTAACGCTAGCAATGAACCGTCGACATCGGCCGCATCGCATGGTCCCCTAAGGTTGTTTTCTCACTCCGTCAGACTACGTTTGTTGAACTCCCGGAGATGACTAATGGATTTCAGCTTTCAAATGATAAATGTTTACAGAAGGACAACTGAGACGAGGTTTGGCAAGAACCGCAACCTCTTGTGAAAAATTGTGACTAAATAATGAGGTTCAATAGTTAGACCTACAGTTATTAATTAATAAGAAGCAACCCTTGACCTGACCAATGCAAATTAACTGGTCTGCCATTAGGCTACAGTTGGCTGAATAAAAAATTAATTTTGATAGTCAGAAAACTTTTGTCCAATTTTCACATTTAGGCCTATATCATTTTAATATGTGGCTCAAATGAAAGAAATTAACGGATTTTGAGCAGTTGACTAATCTGAACAGTGTTTCAATTCTGTCTGTCATACATAACGGTTCATTAAACTAACTGCAGAAATTCAAATAGGCCAAAGCCAAAGGTTATTGAATATGTTTGCAATAGAAAGAATGCATTCAGTCATTAAAATTGAATGTTTCAGGGGTCCTTATAAAATAGTAAGATTAACATATTTGAAGGAAATGTATTGCGATTAATTTGCAGTTAATTGCGATAAAAAAATTAATCGTGCGATTAATTTCGATTAAAATGTTTGATCCAACAACAGCCCTAATTTGTAGACCTCTGACTATTCCACTGTACCACATCGTGCATAGAGACAACAAAAAACAGCAGCAGAGCGAATCTGCAGATGCATAACAATACAACTACAGAGCGGCAAGAGTTTACAATGTTGTACAAAAACACTCAATGATGCTGTTGATTGAAGTTTTTTCTAGGAACTCTGAAGGAATACTGGGAAGAAAGAGTCAACCATCTCTTCAACGGCTTCACAGTGCCTTGGACGCTTCTCCATGATTTCTTTGACCATTGCATTCGGTAAGATTCAATAACATTATAACCGTTACTGTAATCACAAGGAACAGAAGTCAAAATGTACGGCGTGTGTGTTTCAGAAAGTTTTGGGTATTTATGTCAAAGATTTAAGCAGCGTTCATAGACTTGCCCCTACTGCAGTCTGTACTCAACTCTTCGGTTGGCGGAGCACAATATTAGGCTGGGTTGACTTTTCAATTTGCATAAAGATTCAATAACTCTAACAGTCTAACATAGATCTACACATAACTAACACTTGGCAACTTCTTTGTAAACTGAGGTTGCGATCGTTTTACCTGATAAACATTATAACGACTGTATACATAGTAATAGTCGCTATAGTGGGCTTGTTGACACGTGAAGGGTCTAGTACGGATGCTCACTTTTTTGATGGCGGACGTAGGAGTCAATTTGTCTGTCAGGAAGTGCTTTTATAGTTAAAAAATTCTTTTTTTAGTATAAAACAACACAACATGTCTAATCGTTGATTTTTCTATCATTTCCTGGATGATGCACGTCGGCTTACATCGTTGGCGCAAGTAGGCCTATCCCGAATAGAATTACATGTTTCTTTACATTTTATAACATTGCTACACCATTAATTGGAACAACTGAGCGATTCATGTGACGCTTAGGCTAATGCAAATGTGACAATTGCATGCATTTCTAAGCCTACCATTTAAATGCAGCCAACAGTTAGACACGCTGGCAGTTTTTCTCTGTCAAATCAGAGACGACTCGATGTCACAGAACTTCAACTTTAATCTCGGAGACCTGATTGGCTACACAAAATCCTTTCCATATTACATACAATACAAGACTGAACATCCGGAACATCCAGACGAACTGGATCTCGTCATTGAAAGGTAGGCCTAAATCGGAAATGTACCGATACACTTTGTTTAGCTGACGGCTTTAGATGGAAAATTGTAATCTATTGTCTGGGAATTAATGTAGCCTAAATCTGCACATGAAGTGAAGTCGTCCTTGGGCCGAGTCCAGTTGGTGAGGCGCTCATCTCCTTTTCTTGGCCCTTGAGCCGGTGTCACGAAATAGAGTATCCCCGTATTAATTGTATCCCCCAAATTAAAAAAAGTCGAAAAAACCGCTTCCGCGTGTATTTTTTGGGGCAAATTAATTTTCATCTGCTTTATGTTGAACAATGACACTAACAAGTATATTTATTCTTACTATATAATTTCTTTTGCCCTGTTTTTAGAGCACTTAAAACTTTTAAAACACTTAAAAACACTCAGAGTCGCTAAATAAATTCGAGTTGCCTTTATCTGAGCATTGCTTAGGACACTTAAAACAATTGGAATCACTTTAAATTTTGATTACAGCATAATTTTTTTATTATGCTCATTTTTCAAAAAAGGAGATAGAATGGTTTATCCCCCCGGATAGCATAGACCGGTTAATTCCATCCGGGGGATAGATTAATTCATCCCCCCCGGATAGCTTTCATGGGGGATACTCCGTTTCGTGTCACCGGCAATGGACGAATCCCAAGGTCCTGGACAAAGGGCCGGAGTATCACAGGACTTGCCGTTTACTTCACAGCTTACGCCGGTGACACGAAACGGAGTATCCCTCCTGAAAGCTACCCGGGGGGATAAATCAATCTATCCCTCCGGATAGAATTAACCGGTCTAGACTGTCCGGGGGGATGAACCAGTCTATCCCCTTTTTTGAAAAATGCGTCTAATTGAAAAATTTGTGCTCTAATCAAAATTTGAAGTTACTCTAATTGTTTTAAGTGTACTAAGCAATGTTCAGATAAAGGCAACTTGAATTAATTTGTGGCTCTGAGTGTTTTTAAGCGTCTTAAAAGTTTTAAGTGCTCTAAAACCAAAACAAAAAAATTAACTAGTAGGAATAAACATAGGCCTACCTGTTAGTGAAATTGTTCAAATCAAAACAAAGCAGATGAAAATTAATTTGCAAAAAAATACACGCGGAAGTGACTTTTTCGACTTTTCTTCATTTGGGGGGATACGATTAATACGGGGGAATACTCTATTTCGTGACACCGGTACCAAAGTATACTGCTTCGTGACAGAAGCACGTGTGCGTAAACAACTTGCCCAAGGTCATTACCCGGAGTCGAACCCGCAACCGCCCGCTCCGTGAGCAAGCGCGTTACCGATCAGCCACCAGATCGCACAAATGTACCCGGGTTTTACCATAGGGCCTCGACCTTGCTCAGTTTTCAATGAATTGATCGGATAAGATCATTCACCATTTGAATGGACGCTACGCCATTTAGGTCCTGGTGCACGGACCGTGCTAGCCCGAGATTTTAAATCTCTTAAATAAGCCACTTTCGTGATGCTATGCGCATTAAGTGATCCGAGTAAAAAATCCAGTTGGATGAAATTATGATCTAAAAGATCACAAAAACGGCAGAGATTGTTGGCAATATAATTGACTGAATGAATGAATAAATAGCTTACTCATGCACTTACTGAGTCAATGATTGTTTGACTGACTGACTACCTGACCGACGTCTCCCACTCGAGAGACAGACTGCAAGCTGTCATGTAAGCTCTTCTTAAACATGCAGGACATTGTTTGGAGATTCTATTTTTCGTTTTCATTTCAGGCTGAAAGACTTATTCGGCACAAATTCAATGGAGGAGAAAGTACTCCAAGGCTCCAGTCCAATTTATCTACTTTTAGGAAGAAAGTTCTGAAGTCTTAAAAATTGAGAATCGAATGCCATATCGCCTTCATGCATATGACATGATACAATGCAGGGACCTTTATAATTTGTTTATGCTAGTTAAACTGTAGGCTTGGTTTGCTAATGTATAATTATCTGTGTTCACGTCTCTAGCTCCTATAAGCTTAGGCCTTTGATTGCCGAAGTATAATGTCATTAGTTTTTAGCCGGAGTTCCGCTGATGTAAGCCTAGTCGGAGTTCATATTGCTTTAAAATTTAAAAACAACAATTGAATTCACACAAGGATGAATATTGAGCAGTGTTCTTTAAAGCTGTAGGCCTAGGTCATTCTTGCCCGACATGACTAAATGACAAAATAAGTAATCATTTTGTGCCGACGATGTTGCATTTTATATGTCGATTCGTATTGCATTTTATATGTCGTTTCGTTACACTTCGTAGTATGCTATACATGAACATAGGCCTATGCGAATAAGTCAACTAGTTACCGTACTTGCTATTTGGAAGTAGATAGAAAGTTCGGCCCCTCGGACATTGACCCATAACCACGGATCAAAAAAATGAATTTACCCATAACCATGGTTCAAAAACTTTAGGGAATTTTCGCCAGTTTCGATCCGTCATGCACAAACCTAAACCACGGATCAAAAAATAAATTAGCCCATAACCATGGTTCAAAAAACAAAATGACCCATAACCACGGTTCAAAAACTTTAGGGAATTTTCGCCAGTTTCGATCCGTCATGCACAAACCTAAACCACGGATCAAAAAATAAATTAGCCATTGACCCATAACCATGGTTCAAAAAACAAAATGACCCATAACCATGGTTCAAAAACTTTAGGGAATTTCCGCCAGTTTCGATCCGTCGTGCACAAACCTAATCCATGGTTCAAAAATAAATTGATCCTAACACGCGTCTATGACTCATCATGCGGGGAGTTCACGGTAGTTTCGATGATGAGTCATAGGGCGGTCGGGAATTACTCATCATCACATGACTACTAAGTCTTCATTATCTACCCACGAATTAAAAGACTCTGGATATCCTAACCACTTCACAAGCGATTTCTTTCCACGTTTCCTTTTAATCCTTTCTATTCTAAATATTTCCTGAGTTGTCTTCTGTAGCTCCTGTTCATAAAATGAGCCCTGTATTTCCTCACCATTACAATCAGTAATCTTATAAGTTGGTGGAACCGTGTATTGAATCTGGGATACTGTAAAAACTTCTTCAGTCTATCTAGGTGTATATCCCTTCTCAAAAATATTCTTCTTCTTAGTTATTCTGACCTTATCACCGATTGAAAACTTTGGTACAATAGGTTGCGAAATCTCTTTACCGTATAAATTCATAAATACAGCCTTTTCGTTCACTTTCATACTAGCCTTAACGGGTGCCATTTTAATGGAAGAATGCCTTGTTTCGTTATAATTACTAACCATTTCGCCTAATATATCGATATATCTTCTCGTTGAATTAGCTGTAAAGTACTTGAACATTTTCTCCCGCATTGTTCGGTTCCATCTCTCGACGACGCAAGATTTTTCTTCATTCTCAGTAGAGTACAACTCAACCAAATTCTTTACATCCTTATTATAAAATTCTTTCCCTTTGTCAACCCATAATTTAACAGGCTTTCGTCCACCCTTGAGTATCTTCATGAAGCCACTAGCTGTAGATTTCCCACTCTTATCATTCAATGGTACGATCCAACCGTATTTCGAAAACACATCTATAACGGTTAACAAGTATTTCACGCCATCGTTATCTTTAGCGAAGGCCTGCATATCGACTAAATCAGCAGCCCATATCTCATCTATCCCACTAACGTACACTTTTCTCTTTCGAAAATGTTTAACCGCGGGCCTATGCAATTCATTCGCTAGTTCATCAGTCCACTTTAGCGTTTTTTCTTCCTCCCCACAACTTTGCCGTTTTTTGAAGGTAAACCCAAACCAAGGCTCGTTTTAGCTGACAAGATGGGTTTAACGAATGCCCTCTCTATACGTTCCCGTCAGCTAGGATTAGGAATATTATTCAAATCATTTAGCATTTTTCTATCAGCAACAATCCTAGAAGCTGTATCAGTGTGTTGATCGTAAGCCAAATCGTGGATATACGCGGCGCTATCTACTCGATTAATGGGCTTGCTCCAATCTTTAGGAGTCCCGTCTGGGTTCAGTCTCTTGTCTAGCCTGGTACCGGGTCCGCAAAACTGATGCCCTGGTAAATGCATCTCACCAGGAAACTCAGCCCATGGTAACTTTATGGTACTAGTGGCTGCATTCAATGAACTAACTAAATCTCCACCTTTCATGGCTCCTTTTACGAATTGAGTTTTAGTTTTCCCGCATACAACGCAAACGCCCCGAAGCATCGATCTCCTGTTATTCGTCACTACGTTCTGCACATCTCTCGTTTCAGTCTGTTTTTTACACTTTACGCAATACATCTCGCTTTTTTAATGAATATATTTTAAAATGGATATCAAAGATCTGAGTTGGGGCGCTGCGCTTTCGCAAAGATTTAATAATCCTTTGCTACCTAGAAGTATACGGGGGCTGATAATAGGGAAATCAGCATGTGGCAAAACAACGCTTCTTCTGAATCTATTACTCAGGCCAGACTGGCTGGACTATAATAACCTCCAGGTATTCGGTACGTCTCTGTTTCAACCGGAATATCGCATTATTAAAAAAGCATTCGAAGAAAAATTACCGAAAGAATCGATCGTTTGGTTATTCGAGCAGCGAGACAAAATCGTGGGACTAAATGCGTCACCAGCCCTCGTTATAGAAGAAATGGCAAAAAGCCTTGAAGCTGAATCCGATATCAATGCCAAGTTCTTTGAAAAAGCTGAAGATGTGCCGGACCCGAGAGACTTCAGTAGCGAAAAGAAGAATCTAATGATTTTCGACGATTTGCAATTGGAAAAACAGAGCACATGCGAAAAGTACTATAACAGGGGAAGGCATAGTAATGTGGACTGTTTTTACCTCGCTCAGAATTATTTCATGTTACCGCGCCAAACGATTAGAGAGAATGCAAACTTTATTTGCCTGTTCAAACAGGACCGGAAAAACCTCGACCATATTTACAACGATCATGTTAGTACAGACATGTCGAAAGATGAATTTAAAAAACTATGCAAAACGGTATGGGAACAACCGCACGGATTCCTTGTCATCGATCTAACTAGCGAAAAGTACAATGGCAAATACCGCTGCGGGTTCGATCAATTTTATGTAATCGAGGATCCGCTGTAGTAAAAAATTATTACATAATCAAAATGGATTCATCGCTTCTCAAACAGATAGCTGATAATACGGAAAAGACGGCTCGTAACACGGAACCAAAAACGTCATTTTACATTTTGCTAAGCGAAAACAGCACACGAATCAGAACAAAGTTTAATCCACTACTTGAACTAGACAAAAATAAAAGGTATGAAATGGCTCTTGTAAATCTCGAAACGTACTATTCTTTCCCTAACATCGACGCGACAAACAACAACTTTAAATATTCGCCAAATGGCCAAACACCATGGTTCAACATAGAAGTCCCAGAAGGGTGTTATGAAATAACGGATGTAAACGAATACATACAGAGAACCATGAAGGAGAATGGACATTATGACAATGCAAATGGAGATTACTACATAACAATAGAACCAAACACCAATACGCTGAGGACGGTGTTAAATATAAAAGCGGACTATATGGTTGACTTTAAGCCAAAGAATTCGATCAGAACGGTTCTAGGTTTTAATAACTGGTTCTATACGGAAGGATATAACGAATCGGAGCACTTGGTAAATATAATGGTATAAGCAATTTAAGAGTGACTAATGACGTCATAGCATCCTCATACTCAAACGGAACATCGGTAAACGTGATATATTCTTTTTTCCCAAACGTAGGCCCGGGTTACAAAATTATCGAAGTGTCGCATAATTTAATATATCTTCCCATTACGCTATCTACAATTTCAACGATGACAACGATGCTCACTGACCAAAATGGGAGACAGGTAAATCTTAGAGGCGAAGACTTGACGATTCGTTTTCATATCAGAGAAGTTTGAAAGTTTTTTTGTAATTTATATATAAAATGAATCGTTACACAGATGTAAAAGTTAATATTTCGGAAGCGCAACAAGACAAAATTCAAAAATCTTTTCAAGCGGGAGCCGGTGTGAGTATCAAACTATCGCGTGATGATTTAACCGGGAACCATGTTTTATTTCTCACACAGGCTCAAATCAATAAAATGATGAAGGCGTATCAAAAAGGAACTGGTGTGACCATTAAAATGAGTAAAACGCAATTGGAGTACAATAGAAAAGTCAAAGGAGGATTCATAGGCGCTATACTTCCGCTTTTTGCAACGGCGGGTAAATTCCTTGTGTCTAAATTGCTACCTAGTTTAGCGATGGGAGCTATGAGTGGCTTAGGTTCTGCAGCCACAACGAAGATGGTTGATAAAATCAGCGGATCAGGCGTAATGTACGTTAAGAAGGGTGATATGGCGTGTAAGATAAGATCAGCCGGGTCTGGTTTGTACATGTCCCCATGGCAAAAAGGTGCCTCGATAACGGCATCCGGGCTGTACATGAAAACAGGGTCGGGGTATGCGCCAATGGGTAAAGGACTTTTGCTAGGTCCTAATTCCCCGTTTCAAAATATTCCGATACTCGGTATGATATTATAATTTAGTCTATATAAAATGTCGAGATACGGAATGCCATTACACAAATTTGGAACTAAACCAGCTAGACGTGAAGAGGTTAGAACCCAGCCCATTTCAGTCAGTTGGAAGCTGAAGAGCGGCGCCACCCACGCCCCAATAAGACAGCAAGGGGGACTAAGATGGGAGATTTTCGTGCAAAATGTTATAACGATTCAACCAAAAGCAACAACTACGCTAGCGCTCGGACTCGGCTTAGAAAAGACTGTAGGAGTTTGCCTCATTTCCCTCAGGCAGGCTATTAAGGAACAAAGATGTAGTCTACAAAACGGAGTGGTTTCAGAAGACGTGGTTGATGATATCTATGTCTCTATTCAAAACAACTCCGATTCAGTAGTAACTATAAACGGAGGAGATTCGTTATGTTATGTAAATTATCTGCATTAAAAAATATATATCGCATAATAAAAAAGCGAATGGAATACGAAGGCATCAAACTCTACCCAAAACTAACACCATCAGCACCAGAAGGAGAAATACATATCGTCACAGGGTCGGCGCAAACCTATCGGCTCCAAAAGATTGGTGAAATTAAAAAGGAAATCGAGCAAGAACGCGACAAAAGAGCGACGTTGAGTAAAAAGTATCATAGAAGTGTAAGCGTAATCGGCTCATTAGGTTACATTCTCGGAGCGGTCACGACGGGACTCGGAATTTCAGGAATCGGAGTTTTGGCTACTATAGCAGCGGCACCTATTGCTATTGCGATGGAAGGAGCGGCATTTGGTGTGGGGTTGCTAAGTATGATCGGCCTCTATTTCAGTAAGAAGCTTGCGTTGAAGGCGGAGAAGCATGAAAAGATCAAAACGCTAGCCGATGCGAAACTCAACACGATCAGCGACCATATTTCAAAAGCTCTCATGGATGATAACATTTCAGATGAGGAATATTCCCTGATTCTAAGCGAGATTGAAAAATTCAACGGCATGAAAGAAGAAATTAGGAGTAAGATTAAAGTTGCGATAGATGAGATGGATGAGGTGACGAAACAATCACTCATCGATCGAGGAAGAGAAGAAGTCAGGCAGCACTTGCAATCTATGTTTGAGAAAAATAACGAATCAATCAAAAAGACGACTAACTCAAACATACGTGAAATCATGTAGACGTATGTCGTTATGTCTGAAAATACGTCTAACTTATGTTTTGAAACATGTCTGAAAACATGTCTGAAAACATGTCTGAAAACACGTCGTAAAACATTATGTTTCTAATTTTAAAATGTCGTTTCTAAAAATAACCGACCCCGCGAAAAGAGAGTTTATCGTTGCAGAATATCTGAAAACAAAGAAGAATATTCAACAAAACTTTTTATCGGAGAGATTGGGAGATTCGGGGATTCAGCATGAATTAACCAAGTTATACAAGCCTATCGTCGATTCCCAATCCGCAATTTCTAAAGAGCAAAATGTCTTATTGTCCGCCATCAAAGAAAACTCGGTAGCTACTTCAAACGCGCTACAAGCACTTCCCGCTTCGTTACAGGGGGTTAAATTTCCCCAGTATCCTTCGATAGAAGCGTATAGCAACGATCCGACTGAGGACATTAGAACTTTAGAATTAGGAGATGTAGCCACCAAGTACCTTCATCAATACGCCTCCTTTAAAAGAACCGTAGACACGACGTTCGGAATAAAATCCGAAAATGGGCAATTCTACATCGGTGACACTCCGATTTCGATTCAAGGAGACGACGTGACGGTTGAAAATAAAACTTATGAAGGAACACCAGGGCTTTGGGAGTTGTTGACGATGAAACGGCCTGACGCGACGATATACGATGATAATGATAAAGCCGATTACGCTGAGATTCTGTACGCGACGAATGCTATAGCACAGCCGAAAAATCCTAACAAACCTAGGGCGTCTGTGGGGGTCAAATATAATCAAATTATCAAACCGATATGGGAAAAGAGACCGCGTAGTACAGTGGGTAAAGGCGTCGGCGTAATCGTCATATCCGAAGACCCTAATGTATTGGTGGAACAGCTGGAGTTAAGAATTCATAGCTTCAAGGCGGGCAATACAGGAGTAAGAAACGAGATCGTAGCGATGTGCGACGCGTTACTGAGACAAGGAGTGTTGGGTAAGGATGGTTATAAAAATATAATGTCGACTTTATAAAATGCAGATCGTTAACAGAAGGAGATATCGGAAACAATACGTTATCGGGGGATCGGGAATATTCGATACTATTTCTGGATTTTTCAAAAGACTAGTCACGTCGAACGCCGCCAAACAGCTAGCAACGAGAGCTCTTAGCGCCAGCAAAGATGTGGCGACAGAAATTGGGAAAAAGGCGATCGATGTTGGGAAAACAGCCGCGACCGACGCCGGTAAAAGATTAGTGGAGAAAGCAGCGGCTAAACTGTTTACTCCTCCTAAGAAACCAGAAATTACACCAGAAAATAGGGCTATTTTAGCTCAACTTAGTAGCGTCGGGGCGAATGCGGAGAATATCAATAATCTGATGATAGGGAATGGCCTGATGTTGGGGAAAGGCTTGAAGAACGGCGCTATTTCAATCCAAGATTTAGTGCGTACGCAAAACGGCGCGGGAATGAAGGTCGTGTAAAAATAATATTATCATAGAATAAAAATGCAATCTGATATTCTAAGATTTACCGAACAACCATTGATCGACGATGGAATCGAGCGCTACGAATGGCACGAGTATGAGCCGATATCTGGAGCGAATCTAAACACCGCCGGGGAGATTAGAATAAACATCGAACTTCAAGATCTATACAGTCACCCAGCGGAATCTTATCTATTATTCGAGGCCAAATTGCTGAAGGCGGACAACACCGCGTACGCAAATGCCGATGCTGCAGCTCTTACGAATAATGGACTCATGCATCTCTTCAGCCAAATTTCGTATTCCTTATCGAACCAAGAAATTGAAACGTTATTTCACCCAGGCCAAGCAACTACAATGCTCGGTTTACTCAAATACCCAAATGATTTTCAACTGGCTCAAGGTTTAAATCAGCTATGGTACAAGGACAGTGCCGAGGGTGCCGATATCGCGAATAATCAAGGTTTCGCCGTTAGACAGTCGTATCTAATTCGTCAACCGACGGACAAAGGCATGTTTAGCTTTATCGTTCCATTGAGGCATATTTTTGGATTTTGCGATGATTACGACAAGGTTATTTATGGTTTCAAACACACACTAACTCTTGTTCGTAAAGCCGACGACGACGCAATTTTTCGAGATAATGCTGTAGCGGCTGGGAAAGTTAGGGTAGATAAAATCTCGTGGTTTATGCCGCACGTTCAACCGTCTGATATGGAAAGAATGGAGTTGTATAAAAAGATCGAATCGAAGGTATCGCTACCAGTTGCGTACAGAGCTCGTCAATGCGATACTATAACCGTCCAACGCGCGACTAGTTTTAACTGGGGACTTAGCGTTAAGACATCGCCAGAGAAACCTAGGTACATCATTGTAGGATTTCAAACCGATCGAGGCGGTGATCAAGAACATAACCCATCGATTTTCGATCATTGCAACCTCAAAAACATGTTCGTGACGATGAATCGCAACCGATACCCAGCCGTCGACTATAACCTTTCATTCCCAAACCAACAATTCTCGCGAGCTTACAGAGAGGCGGCCACGTTTAGCGAAAAATTCTACGGAATGAGCGAACTGATAACGCAAAGTAATATCACACCGGCAGACTTTAAAACTCTTTTTCCTATTATGGTGTTTGACGTGAGCAAGCAATCCGAGCGTCTAAAATCGTCCGTAGTCGATATTCAGATCAAAGCTACTTTTAATACGCTGGTGCCGGCTGAAACGGAAGCTTACGCAATGGTGATTTCTGACACGTTACTCGAATTTCAATCGGATGGCCAGAAAATGAACGTCGTTTATGGACGCAATAATTAAACGAATGGAAAGATCGACGGAAAGAAGGTGAAGTAGCCGACGATGGTAGATACGATGGATTGAAAACTATCAGAAACAATCCGAGACGAGTCGATATATTAGACCGGGAAACGGGTGGAACCATCGAGTATTCATCGATATACAAAGCAGCCAAAGCTCACGGACAAGGCTCTCGACAAATATTATATTATAACGGAAGAGTATGGAGAAATAGATACGAAATTAAAGTTCATGAGAAAAAGGAAGCGTAGTATCAATTCGAAACTTAACTCGGTTTTGAATTGAAGAAAATCAAGGTCGTAAGTACGCGGCTGAAAAGTCCCTAGCCTGTATGTTTACATGTGCGTTCGCAAGAGCAAATATCTCGAGATAATCGGTATTAGTTAAGTACACTATGGTATTACCCGTTGCATAAACATTCTCTCCTCTTGCGCCTTCACCACCGGCAATTTGCATGTACGATGTTCCATTTTTGTACAGGAGGATGAGACCTATTTTTTTTATATTATTATCCTGAAATTCCACATACGTCGAAACGGTATAATATCCAGCTTTCCCAGGGGAGAAACGGTATGGGCTGACGAAGCAACAATCGGTATCGAACCTTGTTATATCAAACTTTACTTTTGTGTAAACAGACCCATCACAATACTGAAGATAGGTGGCGTGAGCACTAAACGCTGAACCAAATGCAGTCGCGTGTACATACTTTTTCGTAACAGCGCTGCTATTGTCGGTGGGTTCGGCTAGACCGGTGATTTGACCCCCTTTCATATCGATGTTTAAAAACACATCTATTTTCGCAATGGGATCTTCGGTGGTTTTAACGATAATGATTGCGTCTTGTTCATCTACTCGTATACGTAATCCATGGTTCGTTTGGAACAATACAGGATTTTTGTTGAAATTTTGTAAAGTAATCCTATTTCCAGAAGTGCCGAGAATTAAATGAAAACGTTGCCCTTCTCGAATATCGGTACAACCAAGGTTCCGATTCACATCTGGATCGGAAGAAGACGAAAGAAAAAAATCACTACTCTTCAAAAGTTTATTAGCATCATCGACGTAGTTCTTCGTAGCAGCGTCTTGAAGATCGTCGGGATCCGCTACATTAATCAGCTTTTTAGAACCCAAGTTGATATTTTCAGTCGCCGCGTTCGCTCCATCTCGTCTAAGAAAAGTGTTATTTATTTGAGTTAATGTAACGCCTCCCGCTATTACTCTCTGCGTAGATCCAGAATCGGTATGTCCAAGTTTATCGACTGGCATTGTTTTTAATAAGATTATTTATTAGTTAAGGTCGTAAGAATGCCACCGAAAAGTCTCTACCTAATATGTCTGCAGCGATGGACGACAAAACGAATATCTCAATGTAATCGGTATCAGTTAGAAAAACTATGTTACTACAGGTTGAATTGTAATACGAACCCGCCGTACTCCCTCCGCTTGCAATTTGTATGTTCGGCGTTCCATTTTTGTATAGGTAGACGGTACCAAAAGCGGTATCACTATTGTTATAAAATTCTATGTTCGTCGTAACGATATAGTATCCAGCTTTACCGGGGGTGTAACGAGACAGGTTACTATCGCTACCAGTTTTGAATCTTACTTGTTCGAAAGAAACTCTTGTGTGTGTTCTATCGCTTATGGCTTGCCGATTAAAAGTGTAAACGCTAAACACCGGTCCAACTGTAGCCATATCAACATATTTTTTAATCGCTGCATCGACGTATTTCTTATTCGTTAAATGATTATCGCTAGTTGGTGAATCGTTGTGATTAGTTATCAAAGCTATGACTTGTCCCCTACTTAGCGCCTCATCTATTCCCGCTGTCGCAGTATTCGTTGTTGGGAGACCTTTAATAGCATGGCCGTCCATATCTAAATTTCCAGTCGCCGGGTTTGTACCATCCAATCGAAGGAAACTGGTATTTACTTGACTAAGAGTAACACCTCCAGCAATTACTCTTTGCGTAGATCCGGCAACAGTGTGCCCAAATTTATCAACTGGCATTTTATATAATGATTTTTTAATGCAGGCCGTTCATAACTTCTTGAAAATTCATTCCATCGTTCATAGTCTTTTTCAAAACGTACAAACACAAATGACCGCAAAAGACTTCGCCATCGGGTTGGATTCGTTCGCTGTTGTAGTAGACGGGACTCTGTAAATACTTTATAAGTTCCAGAGGCGGGAGTAGACCATAGCTGTCGAAATATATTTTATCCTTGCCGTTCTTTAAAAAAAGGACCCAGTGTGTGCCTGACCCATTAGAATCGTCCAAGTTCAATATTCCACATTCGTTTCGCCTAGGTTTCTTAGGCAGCTCATCACGTAAGAAGACGCCCCGGAAGTTTGGGATATTTAGCTTTTTCGCGGCGTCAATCAACTGTATATTAGATAGTGGGATGTTTGGAAGAACTACTCCTTCGACGTTTATGTTTTTAACAGTTGCTGTACTCATTTTATTTTTTCATCTAAATGTTTTAGAAAATAATACTCTTTCGAGCTTCTACGCAGGTGAGATAATATTTATGTTTACAATTTTTGCATTCATTCGCCCTTCCATCTTTTTGAAATCGATTTTTAACGTATTCCGATATGTTCTTATCCATCTTACATCGGCTGCAAACTTTTTTTATCTTTTGTTTCTCTGTTCTCTAGCATTGCATATTTATGTGCAAGCTCCTTTACTTTGGTATTTTTGCAAACTTTGCAGCTCGGATAACTTCCGTTCTTTTTTGTATTATCTTTATGAAATTCGTCCAAACTTTTTCCATTTTGCATTTGGTACACACTTTTAGCACATCCATTTTATATTAGTGAAATTATTCTTTATTTAGTTTAGTTTTCAGCGTGTAGTGACCGTATGCTAACGTGCTTGTTCCATCATCCATTATCACTCGCTAATCATCGTCAGCTGAAAGCGCAATCTTATTAATCTCTTCAGTGTAGATATCGTGATGATGAGACCTAATAACATTCATACGTCTCGATTGTTCTCGTTTGGTGAATAAACAGTCTTTGTAGTCTTCATGAGTAATTGATTTCTTAACAACGTACTTTTTGACACCTTTACACTTTTTATGATCCACTCCTGCCATCTTGTAGGAATACAGTTTCGACCTCAAACCCACGAATTCTTCGATTTGTTTACCCGCGGCTTCGTCCTTGAACATACCAATGACCTTTTTATTGATGCCATTTTCTATACCGGAGAGATGGTTTTTAGGATAGTCGCTTGTATCGAACATGCTTCGAACATCGGGAGCTATATCGGCATAGAAATCTTCGGTTTTAATTTCATAGGCTAGCGAATCAGTATCTGTAAAAAGCAACTTTGCCCGATCCCCATACTTGTCCTTGATGTAATTATAATGAAAAGAATACATCAAAGTTTTACTCAAGTCTAGGATGCACATTCCTAGATATATAGGCTTGTTGTAGAACAGCTTGGTCTTTTTCATATGAATAGCGATGAGATTTTCATCGAATATAGTTCGTCTGTCGTAATTAGTTTTCGCCGCGAGTTTTATAGCTTCCTTTTCATTGCTCACCAATCGCACATCGACTCGATTCTCGATAGCTTCCATAGTTTTTCCAAAGACGCTATTATTCATCAGCTTGAAAAAGTCCTTCTCGAAATCGTTTGTAGCTTTCGTTCGCAATTCCGTATTCAACTCGATATACTTTTTCAGCCACGCGCTTTCTTCGAATATTAACCCTCGGTGAATTTTAACGATTTTCAAACCGAGACTTTCGTACAATTTTAAATTACCGTAATGAACAACGTACTTCTTTTTATCGTTCAAATTTGGAATTAGTTTCGCTACATCTGAGCCTGGCGGTTTTACACTCTCAGGAGCCAGTGGATAATCGTTATGCAGGTCGTGTAATTCTTCTGGATATTCTAAGTCGACTTCTAGTATACACCCCACCCCGTCTCGCGAGGGAATGCTTTTCCAATCGCTCAGCTCGTTATCAGTCATCCATTTGAATCCGTGAGTTGGTAGCGGCTTGCACATTGCCCATCCATACAAATTATTTGCGTCCAAGTAAGGTATGAACGTCGAAGGCTGGATGGGATCAAATGCTTCTCCCATGTACTTGTTGTTCGCTTTCGCGTATCGATTCGAAATCGTGCTGACTCCTCCTCTTATTCCCTGCTTAATCATCAGTAACATATCATAGTCGCTCAATAACTCCAACTGTACACCCGTCAACTTTAGCGCCGCATCCCATGCAAGTCCGGGGGAAGTAAAATACCATGCGGGGTCGAGCTTATAATGTTCGTTGCACACATCCCTAAAGTTTTCGAAAACATCGGCTAATAACAGAACATCCGAAAGGTTGTATAAGTTATGATAATCTCGCAACGTTTTGCATCCAAATTTATTCCATACCGTTCTCGCGTGTTCGTAATCTTCATCGCTGATCCCTGAATCGTTTAGTTTTGAATAGAAGTTTTGCCTCGGGGGTAATTCGGTTTCATTTAATCTTTCAACGCCGTCGACGTAATCGTATGGGTAAACACCCTTTCTGAGCAAAAGATCTAACTTGTCACCTTTAAAAAAATCGCCTAAATTTTTACACTGATCTTTGCAGAGATTCTTCGATAACGCGTCGAGACTCGAGGGCATGAATCTAAAACTATCGATGAAGCGGAGTTCGCGCTTGACCTCTTTCTCTTTCCCTTCTTTGTTAATAAACTTGTCGACTACGATCTCTCGGCTAAATGATATATACTTTTCTTCGGTGCTAGAAATGCAATTAATATTTTCATTATCACCACCTCGTAATTTCTTCACGAAAAGATGGCTATCGTAGCCGGTTAGATTATGGAATACTACAGGAAAAAACTTGGGGACTTTATATTTCAAATTGCATCTGTTATGGGCGGCACCTCTGAATTTCCCGCTCAAATGACAATGATCTCTGACACGATCTCCACCTAACTCTTCTCCACAGATATGACAGTTGGTAGCTTCATCGAAACATTTTTTCTCATTTTTGCCGAATATCATATCCTTCGGGAACCTGAACTGATTATATATTCGTTTTATATTTTCTACAAGAGAATCTACGAATATCTGGGCAACATCGTCGTCTTCGTTTTCAGCTGTAAACACCACCGGATCTTGAGAATAAATGTCGTCGTCGAAACATTTTATGTGAAAGCAAAACGAGCTAGGCGTGTGTTCCTGGTATTTATTGGTGTAAGAGGTGTTGGGATCGGGTTGGCATGTATCGATCGGTTTAATGAAGGACTCGAAATCCGCGTAGACTACAAAAGGTACTCTCATAGATTTAAAATAATGTTTAAAACTTAGCATAGTTTCAGAGTCCGGCAATTCTATTCGTTGGGCGTCCTGCTGCGAACAGTACTCGCTGTGTTTATTAAGCGATTCTATCGTTCTGTAGCCGATTAAACATATTCTGCAATAGTGCATTGAGCTATGGTTTGTTTCGGTTCGTTGCGCTAACAACTTATTAAAGTTCTTGATCCAACAATAATGCTTCTTTTCTTCCTCGGAAATGAGTAATAGATCTACGCGGGCATCGCTTTCATGCGTCGATATATATAATGGGTATACTGCCTCCTCATACCCGAATACACTAACGCTAATGTTATTACGACGCTCAAACTTTTGTATAATATTAGCATTGACAGCAACTGGGAATTCAATACCACCCCAATCGAGTTTCTTAGATTGTTCTTTTAGATCTTTAGTGATTCTCTCCGGGTGTTCATCAACTGGATTCAACGCCCTTGTAATACACCATTTGAAACATTCAGCGTCATCATTTTTCATGTTAACAATAGCCTTTTTATTTGCCAAATAACTGGGAAGCTGAATATATGAACTGCCTTTCAATGGCCTGTATACCACTGTATCGATATCCAACTTCAAAACGGCCTTGAATCGCCAATTACTACCCCGCATCTGATAACTTGCCATGCTCTCCTTAATTTTATCCACTGCGTTGGTATATATTTCCTTCACATCAGTTGCTTCTAAAATAATATCAGTCTTTGATTTGAAATTAGGCTCGGCCGTCGCTATTTCGCCGGATTTCATGTCTACTTTCTCCATTACACACATGAGATTGAGTTGAACTTTTACCCCTCGATTTTTCGCTAGCAGCCTAACTACCTGCGGTCTTACAGCCTTGAGAAAAGATGCAACATCGATCCTGTTGCTGCCATCGATCGTGTATCTTTTTGTAAACCCTTTGATAGCCGTCGCAGTCTCTCGAAGTTTGAACCTATGAATGGGTGGTTTTATTTGAGGGGGTAACTGACTAATCTCACTAGTCAGCCAATCCGAAAAAACTACATTTTTTCCCCCGTGTTCAAAAATTTCCAAGTAGTAGATAAGAATGCCGTAAGTTCCGCTTTTCCTAATCTTGAGTATCCTCTTTGACCTCTCTTTTTTGCAATTTCTCGCAATTCTCGTACAGTGCCTGGAGTACGCGCTGGAACCTTGATGTGTTGAGGTCGAGCGCCTAGCAGATCTCCATGCGATATGAGCGCGATAAGTTCCGCTTTTCGTAGTCTCGAGTATCCTTTTTGGCCTCTCTGTTTTGGAATTTGTTGCAATTGTTTAACAGTTTTCGTTGAGTAGTCCATTTTATATTGGGATATCTTGTCTTTAAGTCGAGTTGTATATTCCATTTTTCAGTTATTTTATATACACAAGAGAAAAAAATGTTATGATCGAGCGACTCATCGATACCATAGGTAATTCCCGACCGCCCTATGACTCATCATCGAAACTACCGTGAACTCCCCGCATGATGAGTCATAGACGCGTGTTAGGATCAATTTATTTTTGAACCATGGATTAGGTTTGTGCACGACGGATCGAAACTGGCGAAAATTCCCTAAAGTTTTTGAACCATGGTTATGGGTAAATTTGTTTTTTTGATCCGTGGTTATGGGTCAATGGCTAATTTATTTTTTGATCCGTGGTTTAGGTTTGTGCATGACGGATCGAAACTGGCGAAAATTCCCTAAAGTTTTTGAACCGTGGTTATGGGTCATTTTGTTTTTTGAACCATGGTTATGGGCTAATTTATTTTTTGATCCGTGGTTTAGGTTTGTGCATGACGGATCGAAACTGGCGAAAATTCCCTAAAGTTTTTGGACCATGGTTATGGGTAAATTTATTTTTTTGATCCGTGGTTATGGGTCAATGTCCGAGGGGCCGAACTTTCTATCTACTTTTGGAAGAGCCAAGGAAGTATGCAGCGTTTCCAGCAGTCTCAATAATATAATTATCAGTTGCCTATATTGCTGTTGGTTGAGCTGCAGTTACTCTATAACTTTACTAGAAATCACCTGGAAGGATTACTTCTTGAGTAAGTTCAACTTCGAAAGAAAGGCTGTAGACTCTTTAAGTCTTTATATTTGTTTATAATGCAAAAACAGAGTGGCAAACCGCAACCGGGTGCATTGAGACAGACACTGCTGACCATGGGCGCCCGCACATAGGGGCAAGGGGGGCACTTGCCCCCCTGGAAAATTGAAACCTATGTTTTTAACTACTACTTTTGGGTTTTTAACAAATTTCTTTGCCTTAATGCACCAATGATATGAATGATACAGTCAGAAATCTACGTTTAGAGATCTCTATAGAAATAAACATACTCTGATAACTTTCTGCCTTGCATGTTCATGCTCTTTCCAAAAACTCTAACAATGACTATTGGCTTTCAACCCTCCTGCGGGCGCCCATGCAATCAGCAAGCCTGTCGATTATGGCCTACTTGAGTGGAATCTAGCTGTATATATAGTGCAAATAATCACAACTGCAAAAAATTAAATACTAATGCAAACATTTCAAAATTTCTCAAAGTACACTGAAATTACATCAGGGAGAGCTGCTTATTCACCAGCATTGTAATTATATAAACCAAGTCTGCTATAAGCCAGGCTCCATTTTGTCCATTTTGCAAGCTGCCAGTACAGAATCCAGGGAGATCAAACTGTAAATAAACTTGGCTCTGGTTATCACGCCTCAGAATTTGCACCCAAAACTGACAAAGAGGTCTGTTAAAAAGAATTGATACCCACACTCATCTGATCCTCGGATCCTCCATTTACCTAAATAACACCCGAATTAATAGTTACTCTGACCCTCTGGCTAGCAGACTCGGACCTCTTTTGACTACTCTTTGGAATATTATTCTGATTCGATGCAGCACATGTGAAAAAGCTGGTGCCCTGCGATTGGCTATCGAGTGGCGCTTTAGAAGCAGCTAGGGGAGCACTTGCCATTGAAAACTGACACCTATTTTTCGTTCATTTATTCATTCTATGGACTTATATAGTAACCCTTACGAAACTACTTTTTAACATCTACTTTTTTATTTTTAACACCCTTGCGAAACTACTTTTTAACATCTACTTTTTTTTATTTTTAACAAATTTCTAAGGAAACTATTCATATTAAAAATCATACACAAAATGAAACTGAGAAATTTGCATAAGGAACCTCTTTGAAAATTGCCCGTATTCTTAATTTCCAGCATAGCATTTTTCAAGCTCTTGCTACTAAAAAATTTGACGACTATCGTAAAAATTTTGCCCCCTGCAAATATTTCCGTGGGCGCCCATGCTGCTGACACGATGAAACACTCAGAAAGTAGGAGGAACGAGCAATCATTAGGCCTAATTTTGTTGAATAGTTAGTTGTGTTTTAGTAATGCTTTTGTAAAAAAGCAACTTGAGACAAAGTTCCGATCGTCTTTGCACAGAACTTCAAAATTGTTCTTCGTTCCCCGAAATCTGCACTTGTGCAGTTTTTTGAAGGATATGGTCATCATTCCAAGCTTGCAGCAATCAGCATGAATCGGTAGGTACAGCAACTAGCGTTGCAACTGTGTCGTCACCTGTAGGCAGGCAACCCAAACGCTGTATATTGCCGAACTGCAGTTGTCTCTCAAATTTCTAGTCGATTAGCGGCTGTTGTAAGGCCAAACCGTATAATTATAGCCGCACTTTAGACTGTGAATGCACAACATTCCACAAACAATGCTGGATTTTGGTTGACCGCATTAGACCGGGAAATCACCAGAAACACACACAGCAATACATCGATCCGCAAGTACACAGACACGTGAAGGGTAAAAGTAGGCTACGCAGACAAAAAATTCACAAACAGCAAGACAGGAATTTATGGACGACTGCTTTGCGTTTGACCTTTTGGCCTATACATTGACCTATTGATTGTTTATACCTGCCAATCTCAG
Source organism: Lumbricus terrestris (assembly GCA_949752735.1). Lineage (NCBI taxonomy): Eukaryota > Metazoa > Annelida > Clitellata > Crassiclitellata > Lumbricidae > Lumbricus > Lumbricus terrestris. The sequence goes on along the minus strand of OX457043.1, from coordinate 22,979,695 downwards.
TTGCAATAATTATGTCATATCGGCTGGCGCCCATGAATCGGATGAATATTAATTTTCATGTCAGCTGTTGTCCTTGATTATCTGCATCCCTCCACACAACCTCAAAGCACCAGAACATGCTCATAAAATGCGAATGAGAGAACGGAAGAACGGACAAGCATTCAGATAGAAGCACATTAATTTTGAGGTTACTAAGGTTAGCCTGCAGAGCACACGTGAGTAACCATAGCATTTCATGTAGCCTATCGATCTTGCACACAATAGCCTACGTAATCTCTGTCGTAATAATAATAATAATAATAATAATAATAATAATAATAATAATAATAATAATAATAATAATAATAATAATAATAATAATAATAATAATAATAATAATAATAATAATAATAATAATAATGTAGCGGAACTAGGGCTGGGCAAATGACCACCAGGAACCGAACCCCGAACCCTAGTCCTCAAGGCGTCGTCCGTCACTGTAGTCCGGCGTCAACTGAAGATTGACGACTAGCCAGTCAGGCTTGAAACACATTTATTCGACAATCAAAGAAGAACTTCGCAAAGCGGTCCTCGGCCAACTTCTATAGCGCCAGTGTTCGGAGCAAGTTCGGAGCAATGTTCGGAGCTATTCGTGTAGCGCTACTGTTCTAAAACCACTGCACCACTGTTCACAGCAATTGTCAGTGCAGACCGCCGAATCGTCGTCGTGAAGACCACCGCTGCCTCGCCAGCGCACGCGGAAAGTCTGCGTAGCGGGTCGGGTTTCGAACCCGAGTCGGCGTCGTCGAAGACAGGAACTGAACCACTGCGCTCACCCGGTCGGAAGCGTAGGCAGATCCGGCGTTGAATCCTGTTCGTCGCGGCACAGCGACGATCACCAGTCCTTCCGTCGTCTGTAGGCGTCGGATTCCAGAAGAGTACGACCGCGGGTCAAGAATCGAACCCCAGTCAACAGCGTCGCACAGCAAAGGCCTCCAAACCTTTCGTCGTCGACAGCGTCGGATCCCAGTCGAATACGTCGGTAGCAGCGGCGTCGAACTCCAAACCGTCGGCGTTGCACAGCGGAGATCACCAGACCTTCCGTCACGGGTCAGGCTTCGAATCCAAGCGTCGTCGTGGCACAGCAAAGGCCTCCAAACCTTTCGTCGACAGGCGCTGAATTTCGGCAGCGTCGTCAAATCGTCGTCGCGCTCTCCAAAGCGTTTTCCTTCAGACGATCACCTGCTGACTGCACTGCGATTCGATCCCGCAACAGCCGACCGACGCGTCTTCCCACTGTTCCTCGGCGATTCACTCAGCCACTGTTTCTCTCCGCTGAGTCTGTTCGATGACTGCTTCTTGATGACTGTTTCCCTCGACGACTGCTTCTCGATCGATGACTGCACTTCTTCGACTGACTGCCGTGCCTGCGCACGCACTCGTACTTGTATGTCACGAGGCCACGCCCATTTCAGGTAGACAGAGGCTAGAGGTAGACATTAGGCCACGCCTCTTTCAGGTAGACAGAGGCTAGAGGTAGACATTAGGCCACGCCCCATTTCAGGTAGACAGAGGCTAGAGGTAGACATTAGGCCACGCCTCATTTCAGGTAGACAGAGGCACCCAAGCAGACACGGGGACGGTCACTCAAATAAAAAATTAAACTCCATGACCCTGATTTCCAACAATAATAACAATAATAATAATAATAATAATAATAATAATAATAATAATAATAATAATAATAATAATAATAATAATAATAATAGATTCATAGTTGCATTTAGTACTCTTCGGAGTAGATGTTAGAATAGGAAATTGTCTGTTTTACAATAAATGAAGTTGTTTAATAATAATAATAATAATAATAATAATAATAATAATAATAATAATAATAATAATAATAATAATAATAATAATAATAATAATAATAATAATAACAATAATAACAATAATAATAATAATAATAATAACAATAACAATAATAGCAAAAATAATAATAATAATAATAATGAATAATAATAATATATTATTAATGACAATTTGCATGATGCCGCAACACAGTCATGCCATTACATAATAATAATAATAATAATAATAATAATAATAATAATAATAATAATAATAATAATAATAATAATAATAATAATAATAATAATAATAATAATAATAATAATAATAAAGATAATAATAATAGTCCTAATTGACACCCATCTTAACAGCCACTCTGCCCCCGCCGTTTCTCTGACAACCGGACTCAGACCTCCTTCTGACTACCATTTGAACAGCCCCACCAAGGTGTCTATTTCCTAGGGGGCAAGTGAACTTATTGCACCCGTGCAGGAACCTTCTCTTTGACCACTTCTCTTTGACCACTACTTTTTTGATTTTTAAGCAATTTTTTTCGCACGAAAGAAACTATTCGTATTAAAAAATTGTGAAGAAGTTAAACTGAAAAATATGAACTAAAAGAAGCTCTATCTACCCATAGAACTACATGTTCGAAATTTCCAACTATAAATTTTCAGCGTCTTGTTAATTTTTTATCCGTGACCATCGTGTTTTGCTCTTCCTGCAAACATTTCTGCGGGCGCCCATGCCTATTAGCAGGCAAACCGGTGTCAAAGGCATCTTCTGAGTAAGGATTCAGTTGGTTTGTAATAGAAAAATTCTATATGGAAGCCCTGATAATCCTGAAACGAGGAGATATACGGTAGGCCCTACAACCTTTACTACAGCATGTTCATTCACATCCAATTTCACTGCAATAACTTAGCATTCATGTCCGGTTTTCATTGCTCATTCATCATCTAGGCTTTTCCTAATGTGATATCCACGAGGTACTTGCGTACTGAGCGACCTGGGTGCATACGGACGGGAATCAGTACCATAAAAGTGCCTTCAGTAGGGACGCTGTAAAGTAACTCAATTCGAATGTCGTAGAGTAATTAGGTATAACCTCAAATCGAAGAACAATATCCACGCCAACAACTCAACAGCGCCGACCTGCACACATCATCTCGACCCCCTTCTATAATTTGTTGATGTAGGTTAACGTGTAGATAGGTTAGACTAGGATGGCCACACGTCGCGGTGTTCCGCGACATGTCGCGGTTTTCTGTGGTGTGTCCTGACGACTTGAGAAATAGAGCAAAATTGTCTCGGTTTTTACAATAATTAAACGGAATTGCAGAGCTTAAAGTGTGGGAAAAAAGTGCCTGAACGCCCCTTACCTGTCCAGGATGTGCTGGCCAATAAGTGGCAGGACGGCGTTCAGATTTTAAAATAAGTACATGGACGCCGTCCATAACCGTTCAGCCACACCTTAAGCCCTGAGGAATTGTCGACTTGGATCTTGGCAACGTCAGTTCCTCATAATCGTGTTTGACAGAACCGTGTAATTTCACTCACTGTAGTTAACTGTTAATTATAATTTTTAATCCATATAGAAATTGTTGCGAAGGATAAGTTGCCTGTCGCTGACCCTGCAATCTGGAAGGGCTTCCCTGTGGGGAAATACGCCTAATGCCTATAGAACCGTTGCGCCACATTTGGATTTAGGCCTATTCTTGAGACTGTTCTCGCTAGCCGGAGGTTGGTGTTTGGATCGGGTGTTGCGCTCGGAGTCGCGTCTCGTTTCGCATTCCAAGATTCGACCATGTCACTGAACATATCTGAGATATCTTGCATTGGCTTCCTTTCCCAAAGCGAATCATATACCAGATCTATGCCTTGGCTTGGAGCTGCCTCGCATGTATGGCCTCTGTAAGGTTTACTTTACAGGAGCTATGCTGCTTCTCCCTGAGCGTTCAGTACCGTGGTTCTCTCTGCTCCTCGAAGCAGGCTGAGGTTCTTGCTTTCCGGAAGCAGGATTCCATTTTCTGTCGCTGGCCCTGCAATCTGGAATATGCTGCCGACTACCTGTGAAACTATGCCTGATGCAGAACCCTTGAGAACACGATCCAATCCAACCTGGAGTCTTCTTTAGCCGGGGCTGGGCGGGGAGTCGTTCTGCGCCTATACTACATATTTAATTTGTATAACGGGTATATAGGCTACTGTTGATTAGTTTGTCTGGGGGCTTGGCCCCTATAGTCCTGTACTTAAGGAATGACACCTGCTAGTTTCCTTGTAAGTGTGCCGGTTTTGATGACCAGAAAATGGTTCCTCTAGACAAGACTGGTCTAACCATAGATAGATCGGCGCATAGATCGGCGTACGCTATAATTTTCAGGAATTTCTAAATCTTGTTCACTACAGGCAGCAAATATGAGACCAAACCTTTAGCGATAACATGGCGTAGCGGGCGCTTATAATTGACATTATGGTCTGAGTGTTTTGTTACATCTATTTATCAAAACTAATAGTCTAGGCATACTTTTGTAGATCACAATAGAAGTGCAATTTTAAAAGAGCAGATGTTGAAGAACCATATTGGTTGATGCAAGCATGGTTAGAGATTTTGATGCAGTTAATTATTCGGATTTCATCTCACTTGATGTCTCTTATTTTCAACCCCGTTCAGGGCAGCTGAATAAATTAATGTGTTTTACTGTCACCCAACAGATGCGATTTTTGGCCACCATTTGATCACTGAAACTGAACTTTCAGACACTGCAGTATATCTGTTGTGTTGACTACAGATAGCTCTCCGAATTCGGTTAATCACCACAAGTTCAGGGATTGAATAACATGGCGACAGATTCCTCTGGATTTGACATACAAGTCGTTTCGCAGCACTATGCCAAGTATCGTTCAACTTATCAACCGGAACTTTATGAAAAGATCCTCCAGTACCTCGACGAAGGATCGGAGGGAAACAGAAGACGAGGTCTGGCCGTGGACGTCGGATGTGGTGGCGGTCAGAGCACCCTGGCCTTGACCAAACACTTTGAGAAAGTTATTGGCATCGATTCGAGTGAGACCCAACTGATCGAGGCAGAGAAGGCCAGTGTCGACTATCGTAACGTCGTGTACAAGCAAGCAAGGGCTGAAGACTTGAGCACAATTGTAGCCACTGAGAGCCCTGATCTAGTTACGGCTGGAACAGCTGTTCACTGGTTCGATATGGAGAAATTCTACACTGAGGCTAAAAGAATTCTGAAACAAGGAGGTGCTTTGGCCCTCTACACTTATACTTTGCCTCGTTGGCAGAACCAAGATGCAGAAATCCATCGAGTTAGTTGAATTTTCTATATCTACACCGTGTCTCAATAAAAAAGGTGCAGAATTGTTTTTGTCAGAACTTCGTCAAATTTCTACCAATCTTAATCACTTTTGGCAGGTATGATGGAAAAATGGCTGAAATTTCATGCTATATATAAATTTTCCACCTCACCTGATTCGTATCACCGCATTACCTTGTTAAACACAGATGTACCAATTATTCATATAACGGCGTCTCGAAGCTTGGTTGCACTGAAATCCATTGCATCGAACCGGATGTCAAAGTGAATGGGGCATATGCCTACTATCGCTACAACCTTCTTGCCCAGAAGATACCGTCAGACATACGCCGGATATCCCAGGGCGAGGTTTTTGTCTTCCAACAGGATGGTGCCCCGGCGCATCGAGCACGCGACACACTGCAGTCTCTTTCCTGGAGCGAGAGACGCACGACTTCATTCCTCCAACTCTGTGGCCGCCGAATTCACCAGATCTTAACCCAGTCGACTATAGCATATGGAGTGTGCTGCAGAAGAAGGTTTACCGGTCCAGAATAGCCAGTGTCGACGAACTCAAAACGCGTCTGATCGACGAGTGGGCGCGCTTTGACCAGTCGATTGTTGATGGTGCTATCGACCAGTGGCGTCGCCGTCTTAGCGCTTGTGTCCGCGCATGCGGTGCACATTTCGAGCACCAATTCTAACACTTTTAAGCAGATCTGTCATAACAATTAAGAAACTCTGCTATTTATTTCATTGAGTGCTAATTCAGACGTCAGATAGTTTGTTGGAAGTATTAAAATCTAAGCGTTATATGAAAAATTGGTACATCTGTGTTTAACAAGGTAATGCGGTGATATGAATCAGGTGAGGTGGAAAATTTATATATATCATGAAATTTCAGCCATTTTTCCATCATACCTGCCAAAAGTGATTAAGATTGGTGGAAATTTGACGAAGTTCTGACAAAAACAATTCTGCACCTTTTTTCATTGAGACACGGTGTAGTCTATGTCCTTGCACTGACGCTGCAGCGAATTTAGCTTAACTAGATGTTAGATCAAAATTATTATTCAAAGCTAAACGTTTAAAAAAATTGCTTAATTTTGCAACCTCTAATAAACTATTTTAAGCAGAAGTCCAAATTAATTCGATTAATACAATAGGCAATGTTATAATTATATTGAAAGCAGAGCTTCGTTGTAACCCACACTGCCCTTCCTTTGTGCGATTATCGTTTGGCATTAGTCATGTTTCTGCGAGACGTCCGTCACCGCATCTTTGCAAATAAGAGAGAAACAATTGATGATCTCTGGATGTTCAACACTGTGTTGGGGAAACAAAAAATAACCACAAAGAAAACTGTAGAAGCAGAACTACTCAACAAATCAGCAAGAGTTTTAGACGCTGTAGGCTACTGAAATCCCTCAAAGTGTTTGTTTTTGGTTGAAGTTTTTTAGAGGAACCATAGAGAAATACTTGCGTGAAGGAGTCTACCATTGCTTCAACGGCTACATAGAGCCTTGGGCCATGCATTCTACCAAAATTCTTTGATCAATGCATTCGGTAAGATTCGATAAAAATAATTGTAGGCCTACACAGCAAAGAAAGAAGTGAACTTAGACAATGTAGGAAGTGTGTGCTATTTTGAAAAAAACATGTGCGTATTTTTTTCAACAGATTTCTCCAAACGTTTACATAACCTACTTGCCCTTGCCGTCTGGGTTAGCAGAACATGAATACGAAAATTATTATGTGTGCATCATTTATGTATCAAAAGCACATGTTGCCTACTTGCCTCGAACAAACGAACTCACGGTTCGCTTGAAGTCACATATTTGGTAAAGAAAGTATGACAGTTCGTAGACATTAGTGTGTCACAGGTCTCAGGCATATAAGGGTGGAATACACCCATATTTCGAAAATGACCTCTTATCACTTATCACCCTTACTGACGGAGCCAAGCCGAATCCAACGCCGTGACTGGTGGTGAAGGTGACAAAATTAATTATCGCGACGGTCGCGCAGCAAGAATCAAACGATCCGTTAGACATTTGCTGCTGTGGCAGTGTAGCCTGCCTCAGTATTCGGACAGCGGTCCCTTCTGTTAAAGCAGTTTTAAAGCCTATTATATAATAATTAATAGCAGATGTTTCGCAATAGATTCCCAGCCAGCAGATCGCTGAAGTGGATAAGAGCAGCTCTGATGTAAAACAGAGTCCTTCAGTGGAAAAAGAGCTGTATTATGTAAGACAAAAATTTTTTCGAGAGCAACGGCCTCTGTTGTCATACGTCCTCGTCAAATCTGAATCCATACAGAGCCTTTCCATGCTAGAGATGGAGGCGTAAAGTGCTAGAAGCTAGATGATAGTCATTATACTATATATAGACAAACAAATTTGACTGTTTCTGCCTTTAAGTTTTTCGTATTTCGCGAAGAGCTGCATCGACATCACCAGGAGTTTTCAACAGCTAAAGGTCTGCATAGGCCTATACAGAGAATTTCTGTGGAGAAATCGAAATCTTAACTGCGACTCTGCGAGCTTCTAAGCGCGTGGACGGAGACTTAAGGGGAGACGGAGATGTCTATATCGCCCCAGTGTTTCAGAAATATTTCATAATTATCATAATTTACTACTTTGTTATACACTATTTAATATCTACAATGAGAATTTGTTTAAGATGGCAGCTTAAAAGCTACCATCATGTCATGTTATGTCATGTCATGTCGCCATCGTCGCATCGTGACGGTTAGCTACATGAATGGACCTTTATTGCCCAGAGTCTTCTGTCCCTTGTCGCGCTCATTAAGTCATTAAGTCAGAGCCTACAAGTCCTGTCCAGTTCAGTACGTTGTCGATCCAGGATATCCTCGGCCTTCCTCGTCTTTGGTTCCCCTCCACAAAACCCGTCATAATGCTGCTTTCGAGCAGCATTATGACGGGTCTTATTTTGCTGTCTCATGCTATGACCAAAATATCGAAGTTTTCGAATTTTTGTGTGGGCCAGTAGTCCGCTTCTGGCTCCCGCTCAGTGGCGGCGCCAGGATTTCAGTTTCGGGGGGGCTGAAGCCTCGACCGAAATCTCAAGAAAATTGTTCGTTTTCGCCGCCAAAATTTCTGACGACCTTTTTTTTTTTAGTCATCGACCGAAATCCTAAAAAAAATTCCATTTTCGCCGCCAAAATTTCTGACGACCTTTTTTTTTTTTTTAGTCATCAGCCCAAAATTGTGGATGTTTCACTGTGACCAAAAAATTTTGAATGGCCCTTTTTCAGGGGGGCTGAGCCTCCTGTAGGGGGCTTAGCCCCCAGCCCCCCCCCCTAGCGCCGCCACTGCTCCCGCTGACAAATACACCTGTTCGTTGGTCATCATTTTTGTCCATTTTTTGTCCATGGATTTCTCAGCAGCAGCTTCCTGATGCACTTGTTCTCAAATGCTTGAATTCGCTTTTCTTCATCCTTCTTCAGAGCCCATGCTTCGCATCCATACGTCGCTACAGGCCACACCAAAGCCTTCATCAACCATCGCATCCATACGTCGCTACAGGCCACACCAAAGCCTTCATCAACCATCACCGTTTGCACATTTGACAAAAATTAAGCAATTCATTCATTCATTCGAGTATTTATATAGCGCCTCTTCAAGGAAACTACTCAGAGGCGCTCCCGACTCCAGTACGAACAAACAGAACAGTTTTTAAGTGCTTATAGAATGTGTCAGAGAGTGATCTAGGGAACAGGCGCAGCTCAAGTGGGAGGGCATTCCATACCACTGGGCCAACCACAGAAAAAGCACGACTCTGCATGATGGAGGTACGAGCAAATGGGACAAAGAGTACTTCCCTAACAGCCGAGCGTAGGGACCGACCAGTCCGAGCACTTAACACAGGCCGACAAAGATCGAGTAGGTAAGATGGAGCAAGACCTAGCTGGCAGCGCCATATTAAGGACGAGATTCTGTATTCGATGCGCTGACGGACTGGGAGCCAATGCAGAACCTCCAGCATGTAATTTGTAACATGACCAAATTTGGGCAGATGACCAATGAGGCGTGCTGCAGCGCGCAGAATACGGTCAAGAGAAGTTAATCGACCAGATGGTAAACCAGCATAAAGGGATAGGCAATAGTCAAGACGAGCTGAGACAAAGGAATGTACAAGCGTAGTTACAGCACCAGTTGAGAGAGAGCGAGCGACAGTGCGAAGCTGGCGCAGCTGATAGAAACAGGAGCGACTGAGACGATTAATGTGAGGTACAAAAGTAAGTTCCTGGTCTAGCACAACACCAAGGTCACGGACTGAGGTGGAGAAAGTATAGTCGGGAAATTCAGCAGAGAGGTGAATCAGATCAAGCTTAGACAGCTGCTGCCTGGAGCCCAGCCAAATGAATTTAGTCTTAGCAGGGTTTAGTCTAAGACGGTTTGATGCCATCCATGCTCTCAGGGCAATGAGCACTTGACTCATAGCCCTAACTGTAGAGGAAGCGTTAGATGATAGGCAATGCATGTATGCCTGTGTGTCATCAGCGTAGAGTTGGCTAAAGGCACCATGTTCTGCAAGAAGCAGGTCGAGACCAGTGGTATAAATTATGTATAAGAGTGGACCAAGAACTGAACCCTGAGGCAAACCATATGGGGCAGGGACCCACCGAGACCTAGTCGAGCAATGCATGGGAGGGACATTCATTGAAGTCTTAAACCACATCTCTGAGCACGGAAATCACGACAGATTAAAAGGCTACGTCTCAATGTGCAAATCCAAAATTGTATGCAATTGGGAGGCGACACTTTAAAGTCTTAAACCATGGTTAGGCTCTCAGCATTTAAAAATGAGTAATTTTATTAAGATGGCAGCTTAAAATCTTACCATGACACTATGGGAATTCAAATAAGTCAAACAACTAGGAGTAAGAGATGTCTTTATTGAAGTCTTAAACCATCTTTTTCAAATATGAAATTATGAGAAATAATTATTGTTTGACATGACGGCTTAAAATGTTAGCCTACCATTACAGTGTGACAATTTGAAAAATTTAACAATTGAAGGAGACAGTTTTGAAGTCTCAAACCACGACTATCAGCACTGACATGATGAAAAATTTCGTTAAAATGACAGCCCATTATGCTAACATTGCAGTGTGGAAATTAAAACATTTTCAACATTAATTGGAGAGGTAACGTCCTCCCAAACCATTGCCTTCTATATACTGACAGGCCGTAATGCTGATTCTGTGACGTCACAGGCCGGGTCCGTCGGCTTCATTGAACAGTGCGTTAATGAGCACAAAATCATCTATAGGTATACTGGCAAATTCCAAATTTCTAAAAGTGGCAGTGATAGTAGTAGTCGTAGTCGTAGTAGTAGTAGTAGTAGTAGTAGTAGTAGTAGTAGTAGTAGTAGTAGTAGTAGTAGTAGTAGTAGTAGTAGTAGCAATCGTAGTAGTAGTGGTAATGGTAGTAGTAGTAGAAGTAGTAGTTCTATTGATAGAAACTTTAATAAATAAACTAGCAGTGGTGGTGTTGGTGGTAGTTGTAGTAGTAGTATATAGTAGTAGAAGTAGTTGTAGCAGCAGTAGTGGTAGTGCAGTGGCAGTAGTAGTAGTAGTAGTAGTAGTAGTAGTAGTAGTAGTAGTAGTAGTAGTAGTAGTAGTAGTAGTAGTAGTAGTAGTAGTAGTAGTAGTAGTAGTAGTAGTAGTAGTAGTAGTAGTAGTAGTAGTAGTAGTAGTAGTAGCAATCAGTAGTAGTGGTAATGGTAGTAGTAGTAGAACTATTGATAAAAACTTTAATAAATAAACTAGCAGTGGTGGTGTTGGTGGTAGTTGTAGTAGTAGTAGTAGTGGCAGTAGTAGCAGTAGCAGAAGTAGTAGTGGTAGTGGTAGTAGTAGAAGTAGTAGTAGTCGTAGTAGTATATAGTAGTAGAAGTAGTTGTAGCAGCAGTAGTGGTAGTGCAGTGGCAGTAGACTACTGCCACTGCACTACCAGTGTAGTAGTAGTGGTGGTGGTGGTGGTGGTGGTGGTGGTGGTGGTGGTGGTGGTGGTGGTGGTGGTGGTGGTGGTGGTGGTAGTGGTAGTGGTAGTGGTAGTGGTAGTGGTAGTGGTAGTGGTAGTAGTAGTAGTAGTAGTAGTAGTAGTAGTAGTAGTAGTAGTAGTAGTAGTAGTAGTAGTAGTAGTAGTAGTAGTAGTAGTAGTAGTAGTAGTAGTAGTAGTAGTAGTTGAAGACATTTCTCAGGGTCCTCAAGCAGCGAGTAGGAGTAGTTGTAGCAGAATATGATAATATGAACAAAACAATAGCATGACAATAATAATAATAATAATAATAATAATAATAATAATAATAATAATAATAATAATAATAATAATAATAATAATAATAATAATAATAAGATAATAATAATAACATTGGCAGCATTTTCAACGTTAGCAATAATAATAACACAACACCAGCAGCACTGACACTTTTAACGAAACATACCCTGCAGTCAGTACATACCATGCCAAGAACACCTTTTAGTGCAAAATAATTCTTTCAGTGAAGAATTTAATTAATTACCTAGATAAACAAAATAGTTTGTAAGATATCACAATAAACATCAAATGCACTAAGTGGTCAATGAAAAGATAAATTCAATTCAAAATATAGGACATCACTTCCTTCCTCAGTATTAAATATGCAATTTTAACAGGTAGAATTTTATCATAATAATAAGTTCAAGGATCACAAATTCACATCTGTGCGTTGTATGAATTAAGTCTTCAGTGTTGACAATTTACGCTTACTTTAATTTTTTTTGTGTTTTTCCTGATTTTTATTTATTTATTTATTGTAACCATCAACCATAAACAACAGTCAGAGTATAACATGCTTCACATAATCGATGGCAACAAGGAAGGCCCTAAGGGATTAATATCCTGCTATCTATTACTATATACCATCATTCAATTTCTTGCAGTAGTTGATAAGCTCAAGATATTGGCCATTTTGATATCAATGACACAGTGTCTGAAAATTTATGACCATCATCATAAACAGTGTGCCTAAATGGATGCTGTAAATAGCTTTTTATAGTTAAAGAAATGAGAATTTTTATATGATGCACTAAGAAATTGTTGCTCATAAGTTTTTGACATCAAACACTGGAATTTACAGAATACTTTTACAAAAGCATCAACCAATTCTTGCGTTGGCTAAGTCAGGTCTCCTCTGTTCAGTGTTTCCAAATAAGAAAAGGCTGTGCCTGCAGTGTGATATCACGTTCTAATAATTCTATCAAATCATCTGAATTTCCCTCCAAGATACAGTCATTTGCAAATTTCATAATTACTGACATTTTGCCCTTTGTGACAAAATTTATGTGCATTGTACTTCTAAGCTTTAGCTTTTCTGAATTCCATGATTCCACGCACAGAAATATGAAAATTAGTGCCAGCTAATATCCTATACTGTGGAAATCTGTATTCCAAGTAATCAGTTTGAAATTTCCCTGCTTAAAACATACCTAGTCAATGCTTTCCAGGAGTTGTCTGACTAGACTTCAAAGTATGTTGCAGTGCAGATGCAGTTTATCTTGTCAACCTCCCGTTCTTAATGCCATTGTTTCTTGCCTCCTACTTTGCTATTCTCATATCACCGTAGTATAAAAACGTCAAATCATTCCTTTTTTTTGCAATTATTTACGTAATTTTCTACACTCATCCTATCAGATGGATTCAATTGTTATGGACATAAACAATTTTAGGTAGCCTATAATTGTGTTTCATTTGTTGAACTAATTTGTGTACCTGATAGCGGTGTGTCTATCAGTTTTGTTGCCAATTAAACGAATATAATAATAATAGCCACTGAACAACACTTTCAAAATCGTTTCCATTACACTTGAGAATGCTAAAAATTGAAGTATAATCCGATTTCTCGTTCTTGCGTGTGTATTTAGAACTACATCCTGGTACAGAACAATGACGAGGCATTATCCAAATTCAGTAAAAGTAAATAACTCGAAAGGCAACAAATGGATTTTAGTCCAACCGAAAGACGTGAACGACGACGACGATAGAATCCAAAAGTTCAAAAATTCAATTATATATATTTAAAAGGTCTAGCAAGTAGCAAGAATGCGTGACATCATTAAAAATCTCACTAGGTAAAAGTAAAACTCAACGATATTCAAAGTTTTAGCAAGAAAGTTTAGAAAAAACGAAGATCGCTTCCCGTGTTGACAAACTTTCCGCTTGAAACGGACGGACCCGCGGTGTGACGTCATCAGCCTAAATTTAGTCAGCATTACGGCCTGTCAGTATATAGATGGCAATGCCCAAACCCTTCCCGTTTCGGCGATCGTCTTTCGGCCACTCATTTTTACTCCCCCCTCTCAAATCCAGGACCAATTGGAAATCTCCGCTTGTGTTTAAGCGCAATATTTCATTTCGGCTACCAGCAACTGGATATTTCGTATTGGTGAGTTTTAATGATTTAGAATTATACAACTTTTCTACATGCCTTTGAAACATATTTTCGGGCAATTTGGCCATACGTAGAGCCGAGCCATATTGCGTCTTGATTTTGCTTAGGCCTAAATGCTCCTAAATTCCCTGTTCATTGCTCAAACATTTGCGTTTGAAGTTCATCGCATTATTAAAAGGTAGGCAATAATTATGACACGCTATCGGTCAGTTGCAGTCTGTTAATAATGGTCATTTTTATGTTGCATACGCAAACAATCGTATTATTTTGCTACCCCTCCCCCGTGCGAACCCGTGCATTTTGTTGACACCCCAATCCTATTAATGTAGACGTCATAATCAGACATTTATTTGGCATGCGTACATTCTGCCCCCGCCCCCGTACGCAAATCGCCTAAATACCGTGATCCTCTCCCTCCATGTCTACGTAATAATGAACAGATTCTCATAAAATTGTTTGAAGTCGGCGAAAATGGGGAGGTTTGTTGTCCAAGTGGGGGGGAGGGTTAGACGCCACTGCATGTGAAGGGTAAAAAGGCGTATGCAGACACAAAGAGATACACCGACAGGCAAAACAGGGATTTTGGACGACTATTTCGAATCGGACCTTGTTCATAGGCGCAACCACGTCCTAAAAGCTGGGGGACCAAATGGAAATTATTAGCAGGAGCAATAATAGCGAGCGCGAAACGCGCGAGGCCGCGATTGCCGAACGCAAGAAGCCCCTTGCGATTAGGGGATATGGGGGAGCGTCGTAAAGTCCCCCATCGGGGTTCCCAGAAACCGACGTAATTTTGAGCATTTGATGCCAAATCGAGTGCATTTTGGGTTCTAGTTTATCTGAAATTTTGCAACGATGATATCGGAATAAAAGTACCTAAACACCTCGATCCGTGAAAGTCTAAATCTAAATCAGTCAATCAATCACTTGATGAGCCATAGTAGTTGACATTTGACATTGCTTACAAAAATGGCGCAGCTTCTGGGGATGCAAAGCTTAGGCCTACCTAAAGGACAGAAGTCATGCAGCAAATATTCATTGATTTTAAATTAATATAGGTCTACACGTAAATTGAGACAGAGTGTGACCAAAGAATGATAATCATGAGTGATCATTTCCGTCTAACCGGGAAAAGGAACAGATCGAAGTCCCGCTTATTAATTTATTATTAGACAAACCTATCTATCTTAGAAACGGTAAAATGGTGCCAAAATTATAGTCGTGCAACAAATATCCAAATTATCCATTGATTCAAATGCACATATAAATCAGCACACAGCGGAACTAAAGAATGAGATACATGTGTCCATTTTCATCTCCTGACAGTGTAGACCATGGTTTACACTGTCAGGAGATGAAAATGGACACCTACATGTATGCATACATGTAGGTGAAGACTTGGTGCTGGCTTTATGGGCGAACGAACGGCCGAAGAAGGATCGACGAGGCGCGAGGCGTCTTGAAGGGTTCGAGGAGGGGGGACGTGCCTCCTCCCAATCTCGAATTTTTTTTAATTTCCACTCTGCAATGGTGGCATTTTAGGCTGCCATTTTTACGAAATTGCTCGTCATTTCAGTGTTGATAGTCGTTGTTTAAGACTTCAAAAGCGTCTTCTCGAATTGTTATTTTTTTCCATTAAATTTCCATGCTGTAAAATTTGATGACATGACTTTCTTAAACTCAAAATTTTCTCATTTTCATTGCTGAAAGACATGGTTTAAAACTTCAATAAATGTCCTGTGACCATTGTTTCATTTTTTACTTAGATAAACTGTAATTATAGCATTTTAGAATGTCATTTGAATGAAATTGCCAATTGGTCAATCACTCCAGTGCTGATAGTTGTGGCTTAAGACTTCAAAAGCGCCCCTCCCATTGTTTAAAAATATTCAGATTTCCTAAGCCGTCATCTCAAAATAATTTCTCATAAATACAAGACTTCAATAAATGTCCTCTCACATTGTGTCATTTTAAAAATGTTCATACCATTATAGTGACATTTTTTAAGCTGTCATCTTAACAAAATTATGGATTAAATAGTGGCTAAACTGCAAAAAATGTGATGATAATTATTAAATATTTCTGAAATATTGGGGAAGGATATAAGCGCCCCCAACCCCTAAGTCTGCGACCAGGGTATAGACATACGTTACCACATTAGCAAAACGGTAAAGAACAAAGCAGCAGTCGGTGCCAAAGGTCGGAGGGACCATCCCAAATTAAGCCTCTCACCGGAAGTTGGGGGACAGTTCCAAGCCTCTCAGAAGTCGGAGGACGCGTCCCATGGGTCCTATTGGGTGATTGCGCCTATGCCGGGGGGAATGGCGAGGTTCAACCCCTGACCATCCCCGTTGTCCCCTAAAAGTCTACGCCCATTGTTTAGACATGCGTTACTACTGTAACAAAATAGTAGGAATAAAAAACAGTGATTGAGCAGAACCTAACAAAATCAATCATATGTGCATGTAATGATATAATTATTATTTCTGGCACATTTGACAGCAAATAAGCTGGTGCCCCGCGCTCGGCTTTCGAGTAGCGCTTTAGAAATTTCGAGACTACGACCAGCACTCACATCATCTCGATTCGTTTCCTAACATATCGATATAGGTTAACGTGTAGACTGTAGATAGGCTAGAGAAGATCTGCGTGTAGATCGTCATAGGCTATAATTTTCATGCATTTTTTGAACAAGCAGCAAACATCCGAGGCTAAGCCCCAGCGAAAACATGGGCGTAGCAGCATGGGCGCAACATTGTCCCAGAAAGTGGTGGTGACTATTCCTCTGCAGCTCTGTTCACTCGGGCAGAAAGAGCATACGCCATGCTATTTACATGTAGGCTACTCTGCCCCCGTGTGTGCAATGTAGCGACTGCAAATCCTATTCTTAGCAGGCGCTTAAATTGACATAAACTTATTAATTATGGACCGAGTGTTTTTTCAGCTATTAGCCAACTTCATCAAAACTATAGTTTAGACATACTTATGCCTAATAATATCATTGTAGCCTATATATGAGAATAGAAGTGCAATTTTAATGGAGCAGATGTTGAAGAACAAGATTGATTGAAGCATGGACAGGTTGTGAAGCAGTTCTCAAGGTTTTTTCCTCAATGAGTGTTACATATTTTTAAATGCCGTTCATAGAAGATTTAGTTCACTGCACTTTCACACAGCAATCTGTTTTGTTGACTACAGATAGCTCCTCAGATCTTGGTAATCGCCAAAGTTGTAAAGAGTCTAAAGACTGAACGAATATGGCGACAGATTCCTTTGGGTATGACATAGAAGACGTTTCGCAGCACTATGCCAAATATCGTCCAACTTGTCCGCCGGAACTTTATGAAAAGATCCTCCAGTACCTCGACGAAGGATCGGAGGAAAACAGAAGACGAGGTCTGGCCGTGGACGTCGGATGTGGTGGCGGTCAGAGCACCCTTGCCTTGACCAAACACTTTGAGAAAGTTATTGGCATCGATTCGAGTGAGACCCAACTGATTGAGGCAGAGAAGGCCAGTGTCGACTACGGTAACGTTGTGTACATGCAAGCAAGGGCTGAAGATTTGAGTTCAGTTGTGGCCACGGAGAGTACTGATCTAGTCACAGTTGGCCAAGCTCTTCACTGGTTTGAAATAGAGAAATTCTATATGGAAGCTAAAGGAATTCTGAAACAAGGAGGCGCTTTGGCCGTCTACGCCTATACTTTGCCTCGTTGGCAGAACCAAGATGCAGAAAACCTATTCCATCGAGTTAGTTCGATTTTTCTATAACTATATAGTCTACAGGGTGGCTCAAAAAAAAACGTACCACCGGGGAAAATGCGATATCTTCGCAGCCGATCGAACTTTTTCTGCGAAAATTTTCCGATTTGTAGGGGAATGAATTTCCAACAATACCTGAAAGTTTCATTTGAAACTTTTCATGTTTGCAAAAGTTACAGCTGTTCAAACTTAAAATTTCGTTTTTTCAATTATCCGCGGAAAATTGACGTCACTTGTAGATTTCCAAGTCAAATGATATCACTTTTCACTACGACCTCAGCATTCCGTTTTGCAGTTTATTGTAAGGTATAATGAGAGTGTCCACTCCCTGCCTTAACACAAGCTCAAATTCTTTTTTTGAAGCTCAGTATGGCCTTGTTGGTCGGGTCCTGCGGCAACTGACCCCACATTAGCAGCAAGACTTGCTTCAGCTGGCCAATGTTCTCCAACTTGGGATTAAATGTCTTGCAGCGTTCCAGCATAGCTCCCCAGACGTGATAAACAAGAGGGTTAAGGTCTGGCGAGTTTGTAAATCATCTTTGCCAATGCATTTACTTCAGTTGATGTCAATAAGGTAGCGCCATCATAATCAACCTTGCCGTGCGAGCAAGCAGGCGCACTGTCCTGCTGCATAATAAAACCAGATGTTAGAGCATACCTGGTCTTCAATGAGTCTGGGTAAGCGAGTTCAATGATGAGTTTGACATCTAACCTACTGAATGGGATTAATTGCAGTCTTTTCTTGCAGCCGCAACACACGCCGGCATATCTGATGCCGAAACCACGATTTGCTTTGCAAACTTGACCTTTCGATTACCAAGCGAATTTCGTGAAAATCGCGCTTTTTCCGTCAGATCAAGCGACCACTTCCTGCCTCTCTTCCGACATCTGATCTTCGTTACATAAACACGTTTGCAGATAGTCTTCAATGTGCTCAGGCTCCACTTTTCACTGGGTATTTTGCTATGATCACGCGATGTCTCAGTCTCTGTTCATGCAAAGTCCGAGTTCCCATTTGATCTTTTGCAGAAACTTTGCCCATGACGTTCATTGTTTGGGTTCACCAATTGAGACCTTAATCTATAAAATATCACCAAATACCAGCAGATTGCTTCATAAACAGCTTCTTTACAGCTCATAGTGAGGTCGTATGACATCATCATCAATGTGTGTGTGTTGTAATTTGCCAAACATCCTAATGAAATCACTTGTATTGGAGCATGATTCTCCGGATAATTGAAAAAACGAAATTTTAAGTTTGAACAGCTGTAACTTTTGCAAACATGAAAAGTTTCAAATGAAACTTTCAGGGATTGTTGTATATTCATTCCCCTTCAAATTGTGAAATTTTCGCAGAAAAACCCCAATCGGCTGCGAAGATATCGCATTTTCCCCGGTGGTACGTTTTTTTTGAGCCACCCTGTATGTCCTTGCATTGACGTTGCAGCGAATTTAGTCTGACTACATGCTTGGTCAGCAGGGCCGGATTAAGAAATGTGGGTGCCCAGTTCGAAAACATTTTCCGCATCATCGGCCGAGATATCTGATGACCTTTTTTTAGTCGTGTGGTCGAAATTTCTTTAGAATAGGCTATACAGATTTTTCCCTGGTAAAAATAGCTGATGACTTTTTTGTCGTTTGGTCGAAATTTGTTATACGCTAATTTTTTCCTAAGACATTTCCCCCGCATGTTTGGGGGTCCCTATGTAGTAATACTGTTCGGCCGAACATGTTGAACATGCCTTAATCCGGCCGTGTTGGTCAGAATTGTCATTTAGGCCTAAACTTATTTTCAAACAGATTGCCTAATTTTGCAGTATCTAATAATCTATATTAAGCAGAAGTCCAATTTAAGTAAGTCGATTAAAATTAATAATCGAAAAGTCTTAATTAGATTTAAGGCTTAGCTTTGTTGTAGCCCTTCCTTTGTGCCATTATCGTTTATTTTTAGTCACATTTCTGCTAAATATCCGTCGCTGCTTTTTGCAAATAAGAAACAATTGATAATCTCCCGAAGTTCTAAATTGTGTCTGGAGACAGCAGAAATAGCCACAAAGAAAACTATTGGTGCAGAACAGCCCAAAAATAAAGAAGAGTGTTAGATAAACTAAAATGCTTCTGAATGCTTTCACTGAAGTTTTGTAGAGGAACCCTGGAAAAATACTGGCAGGAAGGAGCGTACCATTTCTTCAATTTCTACATGGAGCCTTGGGCCATTCTACCAAAATTCTTTTATCAATGCATTCGGTAAGATTCGATAAAATGATTGTACACAGAAAAACAGAAGTCAACTTAGACAATGTATGACGTGTGTGCTAATTTGAGAAACATTTGCATATTTTGTGAAAGATTTTACCAACGTTCACACACCCGCCCTTGTCTCTTGGGTTAGCAACACGATTGTGCTTCGTTGACCTTTCTTTTGTGCAAAAGGATCGACCGACTCCAACACCTAGCCTACATACATTCATGTAACTGACACTTGTCAACTTCTTTATAAACTGAGTTTGTGAGCTTTTAGCTACTTCGTGCACGACAGTTAGCAACTTTAGCATTGGTGCTCCCGGAGAGAATAAATGTTTCTTTTTTGTATGTTTGTTTGTTTGTATGCGCACTTGTTATAGCGCCCCTTCAATCTCTCTCTGCTCAGAGGCGCTCCCGAATGCAGAGCGGACACTGTATCGGAGTTTCACGCCGAAGCGTTGAGCAATTGCGAGTGAAGGACTTGCCCAAGGTCCCAACGCGGCGAGGTGGATTCGAACCTCGAACCTTCCGGCTTCGAGGCAACGACGCCACCACTACACCACCACGCCCCACTTAGTTTTAAGTCGCTGTTTCTATACATATAATAGGCCCAAAGATCGCAGCACTAAACGTAGGTCTAGTTGAAACGTCTGCACGATTCATTTAACGCGAAATGCCAACGTAGGGTTGCTTTGACTTGTATAAATGGAACCCGCAAAGTAAGACACGCCAACAATCCGTTCTGTCAAAACAGAGACGACTCCATGTTACTGACCTACAACTATAATCTGCAAGACCTGATTGGCTTATTAAAATCCCTTCCACGGTATTCATACTACAAGAGCGAACACCCGGAACATCCAGACGATCTGGATCTGACCATTGAAAGGTAAATCGGAACAATTGCTCCATGACTTTTGTTTAGCGCCTCTGTGGGGGGTGATTCGGACATTCCTTCCCTTTGTCAGTTAGTTATATAGAAAATTGTCTCAAATCCTATAGGAAATGTGATGCTATGCGCATTATGTAACCCTAAAAATTCAATTGACTGGAGGAATAGCAACAAAAGTCGTAAGAAAATTAATCTTATTTGCTGACTGACTGACTGACTGACTGGATGAACTAGGCCTAAATAAATGTGACTGTCTCCCTCATTCACTCTCTGCCTCACTGACTGACTGACTGACTGACTGGCTGGCTGACTGACTGACTGACTGACTGACTGACTGACTGACTGACTGACTGACTGACTGACTGACTGACTGACTGACTGACTGACTGACTGACTGATTGATTGTCTAGCTGACTCGCTGACTGTCGCCCACGACATGGACTTAGGTTTAAGTCGCTGTTTAAGCATGCAAGTTTTATTTTCATTTTAGGTTGAAGGACTTATTCGGCACAAAGTCAATGGAGGACAAAGTTCTCCAAGGTTCCAGTCCGATTTATCTGCTCTTAGGAAGAAAGCTCTAAGGCCTTGAAAATTGGAAATTGAAAATCGGTCGTCATGTATGAATTCGACACGATAGGCTACTTTCAAATGCTGAGTTTGAAGCTTTGTTCTTAATGTGTGGTCTTTGTATGTAGCCTACACGTTGCTTGTTCGCAAGTTCTAAGAGTTTTGAAAGTTTTGATTGTCGTTTGTGATTGATTTTCAACCGGGTTTTGCTGGCTTAAGTCTCAGCCTCGTATCGACAACAGAATTTCAAAACCACTAACTGATTTCACAAGAAGATTAGCAAGGACAGTACGTATTCTTAACCGTTTCAAGTCATTTTTGTTCGACATAATTCAATGTTAAAATACTTAGCACTATTATGTGAATGTATTGTTGTGTTTTATGATATCAGTGTTATTACTGAGATTTCTATAACGCTCCATTTGCTCATGCGCTTCAGCGCGAAACCCCGATTCGGTGTCCGCGCTGTAGTTTGGAGAACCTCTGATTAGTAATCCTGAAGGAGCGCTATTCCAAGTGCTCATACATACATTCATACTTATCGAAAGATTTTCTAAATTGTATTCCATTGTTTTCAGTTTCGACATATCGTAACCTCGCGATTAGTCTCAAACAACTGTGCTGAAATGTATTTTCCTATATTGATTCATTTATATACTTTGATAATGTGTTAATGTTGTTCATGTAATTAAAAAGCAATTCAATTATTCTCTGCTTCATGCGTTGCGATTTAACAAATTCTGTGGTTGCCTCTATTACCATTTGTTAAGCCTACGTTGGTCGAACTATTTGCCTAGGACGCACAATTCCACAAACACTTGTTAGTTGCTACACAACGTGGGATAGTTTATAACGGAGAACTATCTAATGAATCGCTGGCTTCATGCTTGACAGAGTGTGAAGGAGTGATTCGTACTTTTAGCATCATAAGGGTGTATCCAGAGGCGTTGACGAGTTTGGCAATTTTCGTTGCGGGCTGTTGCCCGTTGTTCGTTTTTCTGGCCAAATCTCGAGTTGTATGTAAGCTTAGTTATAGTTATCGGTCTCGCTGCCGTTCGTGCCAACCATTGCTGTCGCTGTTGTGGTTGCTTCCTGCGAAGCTGGCCGATGTATGGAAGTTACCGTCGATTCGGCGTCGAATACAGGTTGTATCATGTCATGTTGAAAGCGAGAATATACAATAATATTATTATTTGATTTTACAACCAGGTCCAGTTGTCCAATTCTTTATGTAGCCTATCAGAGAATACAACATTTGGGGGCCTGTCCAAAAGCGATAGTGTCAAATTTGGAAATAAAAATTCAAATTTACGATATTCAAAATTGTCCATAGCCTAATTGTGTACAGTCAGAGTAAAAATTACTCGTGTCGGCAGTGGGCATATAATAAAGAGAAGCAGAAAAATGGAAACGCCTGTAGCGACGAAAGCATTGACGCTTGAAGACGTCTTTGACACGTCGGCGGCAGTGGCGTTGCCAGAGGGCTAAGCCCACCAAAAGGTCGTCAGGGATTTTGCACAAGGAAAATGAATTATTTTCATGACGTTTCGACTAAGCCCCTCCCCATAAGTCATCAGGATTTTGGAAAACAGGGAAATTAAATATTTTCTTATTTTCTTGAGATTTTGGCCAAATGACTATAAAAATTTTAAAACGTCAGTTTTTTGGACTGGTAAAATGAAAGGTTTTTGTTGAGATTTTGGCCAAACGATTAAACAGTGCCAGGAAATTTTTCGGACGGGAAAATTCTAAAATTTTGGGCGGATGACACTAAAAAAAGGTCATCAGATTTTTCGGGCAAAAATTTAATTTCCTCCCCACTGCCGAAATATCCACTACGCCTAAGGGTAGGGCCTATAATTGGTGCTGGTTTTGAGGTTTAAAATGTTTGGTCTTGGTCTTGATAAAATGCCTTGGTCCTGAGGTCAAAGGTCGTGGTCTTGAGATCAAAGGTCTTGGTCTTGAAACCACAGGTCTTGAATCTGACGTTCAAAGTCTTGGTCTTGGTCTCGACGTCTCAGTATACTTAGCATCAAAAGCAGGAACCTTTTGGGCCTTCTAATAGACAGCTATGTTATAAATGTTGAATTCTCTTCTAAAGGTTATAACGACTTCAATAAAAGCTGGTTAATTAGTTGATTCCGATAATGCTTGATTGAGCGGCATAATTAGAAAAGAGCACATGGCGAAGAACAAGATTTGTGTACATAAAGTACTATAGTGTTAGAGATTTTGTGCAGTTCTTATGTTTGCTGCACCAATTGCTTTGAATTTATAACGCCACTTATGACACCATTGGCTCATAGAAACTGCAATAATTTGATAGAGATATCCTTTTATTAAATACAGATACGTACATGTATACCTGTTCAAATTCTGTTAATCCTGCATTCTACACGGGTTTAAAGACTGACTGAATATGGCGACTGATTCATTTGGATACGAAATAGAAGTCGTGTCGCAGCACTATGCCAAGTATCGTCCAACTTATCAAACGGAACTTTATGAAAAGATCCTCCAGTACCTCGACGAAGGATCGGAGGAAAACAGAAGACGAGGTCTGGCCGTGGACGTCGGATGTGGTAGCGGTCAGAGCACCCTGGCCTTGACCAAACACTTTGAGAAAGTTATTGGCATCGATTCGAGTGAGACCCAACTGATTGAGGCAGAGAAGGCCAGTGTCGACTATCGTAACGTCGTGTACACGAAAGCAAGGGCTGAAGATCTGGGCTCAGTTGTGGCCACGGAGAGTACTGATCTAGTCACAGTTGGCCAAGCTCTTCACTGGTTTGAAATAGAGAAATTCTATATGGAAGCTAAAGGAATTCTGAAACAAGGAGGCGCTTTGGCTGTCTACGCCTATACTTTGCCTCGTTGGCAGAACCAAGATGCAGAAAACCTAATCCATCGAGTTAGTTCGATTTTTTAGTTGTCCTTGCATTGACGCTGCAGCGAATTTACTCTAACTACATGCTTGGTCAGCAGGGCCGGATTAAGAAATGTGTGTGCCCAGTTTTAAAAAATCCGATCTTCGGCCGAGAAATTTGATGACTTTTTTAGTCGTTTGGCTGAAATTTCTTTAGAATATACAGATTTTCCCTGACAAAAATAGCTGATGACTTTTTTAGGCGTTTGTTTGAAATTTGCTCACAATACACCGTTTTTTCCTAAATATGTTTTCCGCGCATGTGTGGCGGCCCCTTATGTGTGGGCCCTTGTTCGGTCGAACATGTTGAACATGACTTAATCCGGCTGTGTTGGTCAGAATTATCAGTTAGACCTAAACTTTTTTCAAACAGATTGCCTAATTTTGCAGTATCTAATAATCTGTATTAAGCAGAAGTCAAAATTAAGTCGATTAAAAATAATAATCGTAAAGTTATAATTATATTATAATTTGAGGCATAGCTTCGTTGTAGAGCTTCCTTTGTGCCATTATCCTTTGGCAGCTTTGGCTTTAGTCACGTTACTGCTAAATATCCGTCGCTGCATTTTTGCAAATAAGAGAGAAACAATTGATGATCTCTGGGAGTTCTAAATTGTGTCTCGAGACAACAGAAATAGCCACAAAAAACTATTGATGCAGAACAGCCCAAATATCAAGAAGAGTGTTAGATAAACTAAAATGCCCCTGAATGCTTTTACTGAAGTTTTGTAGAGGAACCTTGAAAAAATACTGGCAGGAAGAAATGTACCATATCTTCAATGGCTAAATGGAGCCTTGGGCCCGTCTACCAAAATTCTTTGATCAATGCATACGGTAAGATTCGATAAAATGATTGTACACAGAAAAGACAGAAGTCAACTTAACCAATGTAGGACGTGTGTGCTAATTTGAGAAACATTTGCGTATTTTGTAAAAATCAAGAACAGTGTTAGATAAACTAAAATGCCCCTGAATGCTTTTTCTGAAGTTTTGTAGAGGAACCTTGGAAAAATACTGGCAGGAAGAAATGTACCATATCTTCAATGGCTACATGGAGCCTTGGGCCCGTCTACCAAAATTCTTTGATCAATGCATACGGTAAGATTCGATAAAATGATAGTACACAGAAAAGACAGAAGTCAACTTAACCAATGTATGACGTGTGTGCTAATTTGAGAAACATTTGCATATTTTGTAAAAGATTTTACCGACGTTCACACACCCGCCCTTGTCTCTTGGGTTAGCAACACGATTGTGCTTCGTTGACCTTTCTTTTGTGCACAAGGATCGACCGACTCCAACACCTAGCCTACATACATTCATGTAACTGACACTTGTCAACTTCTTTATAAACTGAGTTTGTGAGCTTTTAGCTACTTCATGCACAACGGTTAGCATCTTTAGCATTGGTGCTCCACAAGAGAATAAATGTTCCTATACATATAATAGGCCTAAATATCGCAGCACTAAACGTAGGTCTAGTTGAAACGCCTGCACGATTCATTTAACGCGAAATGCCAACGTAGGCTTGCTATTATCTGTATAAATGGAACCTGCAAAGTAAGACACACTAACAATCTATTTTTGTCAAAACAGAGACGAATCCATGTTACTGACCTACAACTATAATCTGCAAGACCTGATTGGCATATTAAAATCCCTTCCACAGTACTCATACTACAAGAGCGAACATCCGGAACATCCAGACGAACTGGATCTGACCATTGAAAGGTAAATCGGAATAATTGCTCCATGACTTTTGTTTAGCGCCTCTGTGGGGGCGATTCGGACATTCCTTCCCCATGTGACCTTGTCAGTTAGTTATTTAGAAAATTGTCTCAAATCCTATAGGGAATGTGATGCTATGAGCATTAGGCCTAAGTAGCTTTAAAAATTCAATTGACCGGAAAAATAACGACAAAAGAGGTAAGAAAATAAATGAATCTTATTTGCTGACTGACTGACTGGTTGAATTAAATAAATGCGACTGTCTCTGATTCACTTTATGCCTCACTGACGTAGTCAGGGATGCCACTCGAGATCATAGCTTTTCCCCCTAGATCTAGGTGTTTTCAGTTTTGTCTAGGTTTCTAGGTTTTTTCGGTCATGATCTGGCCTTTTTTCTCACGGCGGTTTTTCAGACTTTTTGCACATAAAAATAGACATTTTAAGGCGAAATTGCACAAAAGACGTGAAAAAACTTGAAAATTTTGCGAATTTGGACAAAACATTGTAAATTTTGGAGCGAAAAACTTTAAAAAGGTCATCACAAATTTTATCGGGAAGGAAAAGAGAGCAAAGTGTAATCATCGGATGACTGAAAAAAAGTCGTCAAAAATTTCAACCCAGAAAAATGGAAAAATCCATGCCTTTTCGAGAAAAATTGTCAATCTAGCCTTTTCTAGCCTTTTTTCGGCCGGACCTGACCTTTTTCAAAATTCAGAGTGGTATCTCTGGACGTAGTGCCTGACTGACTGACTGACTGACTGACTGACTGACTGCCTGACTGACTGACTGACTGACTGACTGACTGACTGACTGACTGACTGACTGACTGACTGACTGACTGACTGACTGACTGACTGACTGACTGACTGACTGACTGACTGACTGACTGACTGACTGACTGACTGACTGTCTAGCTGACTCGCTGACTGTCGCCCACGACATGGACTTAGGTTTAAGTCGCTGTTTAAGCATGCAAGTTTTATTTTTTATTTTCATTTTAGGTTGAAGGACTTATTCGGCACAAAATCAATGGAGGACAAAGTTCTCCAAGGTTCCAGTCCGTTTTATCTGCTCTTAGGAAGAAAGCTCTAAGGCCTTGAAAATTGGAAATTGAAAATCGGTCGTCATGCATGAATTCGACACGATAGGCTACTTTCAAATGCTGAGTTTGAAGCTTTGTTCTTAATGTGTGGTCTTTGTATCTAGCCTACACGTTGCTTGTTCGCAAGTTCTAAGAGTTTTGAAAGTTTTGATTGTCGTTTGTGAGTGACTTTCAACCGGGTTTTGCGGGCTTAAGTCTCAGCCTCATATCGATAAAAGAATTTCAAAACCATCAACTGAATTCACAAGAGGATTAGCAATGGACAATATTCTTAACCGTTTCAAGCCATTTTTTCCCGACACAATTCAATGTTAAAATACTTAGCACTATTATGTGAATGTATTGTTGTGTTTTATGTTATCAATGTTATTACTGAGATTCCTAAGTAGTTATGTGAGTGGTGGTTCTGGGCAAACACGTGACCAGGGTCAAGGTCAAGACCATGGCCAAGGTCAAGGTCATCTTAGTCAGGTCACATTGATTAGGGCGTATTAACTAGGTCATATTAATCAGGTCATATTAATTGGGTCACGCTAATTAGTTAAATTAATCAGGTCATATCAATTATAATATATTAATTAATAATAATTAGACTTTATTAATTATATCAATTATCGAACCCTAATCAGCAGCGCAAGCCCCACTCCGACCGGAAATGACTCATCGGAAGAGCCGCAGAGTATTATGGGAGCTGCACTGGCTTCCACCCCTCCACACCCTCCCCACCATTCATTCAAATTTCAATTCCTCACTTTTAAACTGAACCCTACTTAGCCGCGCAAGGCCCACATCAACCCTAAGTGACTCAGAATATACTCTCACCCTCCGCAGCCTTCCACCTCACCCTCCAAACCTCCATTCCACCCCTCCCCACCCACAAATATTCATTTTACACACAAGGACTGGCCAAGCATGGAGCGGCGAACCCTAGAGAGCGATCAATCAGGAGGCTACATCCCATAGGCAATTAGGCATGGCATCTCTCACCCTCCATAGCCTTCCACATCACCCTCCAACCCTCCATTCCACCCCTCCCCACACATAAATATTCATTTTACACACAAGGACTGGCCAAGCAGAGAGCGGCGAACCCTAGAGAGCGACCAATCAGAAGGATAGATCCCATAGGCATGGCATCTTTCACCCTCCACAACATTCAACCTCACCCTCCAACCCTCCATTCCAACCCTCCACACTCACAAAAAATTCATTTTACACACAAGAGCTGAACATTACGGAAGCGAGAAACTTAGAGAGGGAGCAAACAGGAGGCTAGAAACACTATACATGGCCTCTCTCACTATCCAAACTCTTCCACATCACCCTACAACCCTCCATTCCAGCCAGCCCCACACACATATATTCATTTTACACACAAGAGCTGACCAATCAGAATGCTTGAAACCTAGTAAGCGACCAATCAGAAGGCGAGAAATTCTACACACATTCCACCTCACCCTCCAAACCTCCACGCCTTCCCTCCCCATACACAAATTTGACCTACATGTATAAAATTTAAGCATCCAGCAACTGCTAAATCTTAGACATGAACGAATCAGAAGAAGATAATTCCTACATATATACCAAAACATATCCCCAATATTCGATATTTTATTCGAAAATATGCATATAACAACAATATATACAATTAAATTGTACTAACTTATGACAACTATTCAGCATTTCTTACAATACTAAGCAAACTATAGCAGAAAAGCGACATTTTCTTCTATATTTCTTCTATATTTCTTACATTTCAAGC
The DNA here is from genome assembly GCA_949752735.1 of Lumbricus terrestris. NCBI lineage: Eukaryota > Metazoa > Annelida > Clitellata > Crassiclitellata > Lumbricidae > Lumbricus > Lumbricus terrestris. The sequence continues at coordinate 22,951,112 of OX457043.1, read as the reverse complement.
AAGTACAAACTCAAAAATCGAAGAAACGCTCAGACAGCCTTCGCCAATATAGTGGCCTTTCTACATTTCAAGCACACACAATCTTAGAAACCGACAAATACTTCAACCTTCCAATCCCAATATGGTGACATTTCTTACTTCCTTGCAAACATAAAATCAAAAAACCGACGAATACTTCAACCTTCCACTCCCAAGATGGTGACATTTCTTACTTCCTTGCACACGCAAACTCAAAAATTTAAGAACCTTGCAACCTTCCACTTCCAAGATGATGTCATTTCTTACTTTCTAGCACACACAAACTCAAAAAAAACGACGAATACTTCAACCTTTCACTCCCAAGATGGTAACATTTCTTACTTCCTTGCACATGCATACTCAAAATCTTAAGAATCTTGCGACCTTCCCTTCCCAAGATGGTGGCATTTCTTACTTCCTTGCACACACAAACTCAAAAACCGACGAATACTTCAACCTTCCACTCCCAAGATGGTGCCATTTCTTACTTCCTTGTACACACAAACTCAAAAACTGATGAGTACTTCAACCTTCCACTCCCAAGATCGGGCCATTTCTTACTTCCTTGCACACACAAACTCAAAAACTGAAGAATCTTGCAACCTTCCTTTCGCAAGATGGTAACATTTCTTACTTCCTTGCACACACAAACTCAAAAACTTAAGAACCTTGCAAACTTCCTTTCGCAAGATGGTAACTTACCTTACTTCCTTGCACACACAAACTCAAAAATCGACGAATCCTGCAACATTTCTTTCGCAAGCTGGTAACATTTCTTACTTCCTTGCACACACAAACTCAAAAATCGACGAATACCTCAACCTTCCACTCCCAAGATGGTGACATTTCTTACTTCATTGCACACACGAACTCAAAAACCGATGAAATCTTCAATCTTCCACTACCAAGAGGGGGCCATTTCTAACTTTCTTGTATCCACGAACTAAAAAACCGACGAATACTTCAACCTTCCACTCCCAAGATGGTGCCATTTCTAACTTTCTTGCATCCACGAACTCAAAAACCGATGAAATCTTCAACCTTCCACTCCCAAGATGGGGCCATTTCTAACTTTCTTGCACACACGAACTCAAAAACCGATGAATACTTCAACCTTCCACTCCCAAGATGGTGCCATTTCTAACTTTCATGTACACAGAAACTCAAAAATTCACGAATCGAGCAGCAGGACTATCAGCCGATTGCAACATGACCTCCTTTCTACATCACACACACGCACACACACACGCACACACACACACACACAAACACACACACATCCTTTCTCGCGAGGCTAAGTCCAAATATCCCAGATATGCATTTTTCAATTCACAAGGTGTCGCATCTTCAGACTTTCACACACACATGACCCCAAAGGACATGGAAACACACAATCTTCAAATCCCTAGATGGCGCATTTGCAGCATTTATCAATAGGATAAGATCAAAAATGAACAAACTTCTGCTCCCAAGGTGGCGTCTGCGCAACTTTTCCTGCTCGGTCGTATCCAAATATCGAATACATACTGCATTTCTCATACGCGTAAGGCCATCTATCACACACAGGCAATTTTCCCACTACAACGTAATACACAGGCAGGCTTTTACACTCACTCACACACACACACACACACACACACACGCACACACACACACACACGCACACACACACAGGCAACTATCCCACTACAAGGTAATGCACAAGCACTCTTTTGCAAACACACACGTGAACTCTTAAAATTTCTAAGTTACAGATATATACTTTGTGCAATTTTTCTAAATTAAGGTAGTAAGGACACATGAAACAACGAAGAATGCAATATGCATAAGACAAGTGCTTGAAATTCATAGTTGCAAAGTTACAGGAATTGAACATTGACACAGACAAAATGATAAGTATTATAGTTGTGCGAGCGAATAGGACTTGTACTTTTCGAAATATTTCGAAGTAAGACACGAGGTATTTATTACCAGTATGCGAATTCAAACATACAAATTTACTAAGTATGAAATGCAGAGGTTGCATGGGGAACGATGTAAGATGCAAAGCGTGGCGTGGGGAGAGGGGCACATTCTTATATTTGTGAAAACAAAGGTGTTCATTGTTTGCAATATGACAGCAATTTTGGTAAAGTTAGGTTTGCACGCGGCAAATTACATGGCTTTTTAGGGTTGAGTGTGATAAGTTGGCGAAATATGAGGTGGGGGTGTGTGCAGCCGTAGGATTTGTGAAAACAAATGATGTGACGCACTTGTGATGAGTCACCTATTCGACAAAGTACGATTATAGCGAGCGAAGAATACAAGTTAGGGTTGCGAGCGGCATATTACAAGGCGAATTAGGTGTAGCGGACACGCGCACTTGGCCGAAATCTGAGTTCGACTCGTCGAAAATGCTAAGTTGCGAAATTTTTGCAGTACAAATTCGCGCGGTGGTGGCGGAGCTGCACCCCGGCCCTCTCGGGCGACCTCGGCTCCAGCAGCGAGGCGACGGCTGCGGCATGCGCTCCCAATCGATCGTGCTTTGACTCGTATGAAGCTAAAGACTCATGCGTATTGCGGGTGAGGGAAATTATTGAAAGATTTGTGCTGGAATGCATTCGACTTTAGCTTGTACGGGTCAAAGCTTGATCTAATTGGGCGCGCATGTCGCAGTCGTCGCCTCGCTGCTGGAGCCGAGGTCGCCCGAGAAGGCCGGGGTGCAGCTCCGCCACCACCGCGCGAAGGGTGACGCCTCTGCGCGAATTTGTACTGCAAAAATTTCGGAACTTAGCATTATCGACATGTCGAACTCAGATTTCGGCCAAGTGTCGCGTGTCCGCTACACCTAATTCAACTTGTAATATGCCGTTCGCAACCCTAACTTGTATTCTTCGCTCGCTATAATCGTACTTTGTCGAATCGGTGACTCATCACAAGTGCGTCACATCTTTTGTTTTCACAATTCCTACGGCTGCACACACTCCCCCACCCTATATTTCGCCAACTTATCACACTCAACCCTAAAAAGCCATGTAATTTGCCGCGTGCAAACCTAACATTACCAAAATTGCTGTCATATTGCAAACAATGAACACCTTTGTTTTCACAAATATAAGAATGTGCCCCTCTCCCCACGCCACGCTTTGCATCTTACATCGTTCCCCATGCAATCTCTGCATTTCATACTTAGTAAATTTGTATGTTTGAATTCGCATACTGTAATAAATACCTCGTGTCTTACTTCGAAATATTTCGAAAAGTACAAGTCCTATTCGCTCGCACAACTATAATACTTATCATTTTGTCTGTGTCAATGTTCAATTCCTGCAACTTTGCAACTATGAATTTCAAGCACTTGTCTTATGCAAATTACATTCTTCGTTGTTTCATGTGTCCTTACTACCTTAATTTAGAAAAATTGCACAAAGTATATATCTGTAATTTAGAAATTTTAAGAGTTCACGTGTGTGTTTGCAAAAGAGTGCCTGTGCATTACCTTGTAGTGGGATTGTTGCCTGTGTGTGTGCGTGTGTGTGTGCGTGTGTGTGTGCGTGTGTGTGTGTGTGTGTGAGTGAGTGAGTGTAAAAGCCTGCTTGTGTATTACGTTGTAGTGGAAAAATTGCCTGTGTGTGATAGATGGCCTTACGCGTATGAGAAATGCAGTATGTATTCGATATTTGGATACGACCGAGCAGGAAAAGTTGCGCAGACGCCACCTTGGGAGCAGAAGTTTGTTCATTTTTGATCTTATCCTATTGATAAATGCTGCAAATGCGCCACCTAGGGATTTGAAGATTGTGTGTTTCCATGTCCTTTGGATTCATGTGTGTGTGAAAGTCTGAAGATGCGACACCTTGTGAATTGAAAGATGCATATCTGGGATATTTGGACTTGACCTCGCGAGAAAGGATGTGTTTGTGTGTGTGTGTGTTTGTGGGTGTGCGTGTGTGTGTGCGTGTGTGTGATGTAGAAAGGGGGTCATGTTGCAATCGGCTGATAGTCCTGCTGCTCGATTCGTGAATTTTTGAGTTTCTGTGTACATGAAAGTTAGAAATGGCACCATCTTGGGAGTGGAAGGTTGAAGTATTCATCGGTTTTTGAGTTCGTGTGTGCAAGAAAGTCAGAAATGGCACCATCTTGGGGGTGGAAGGTTGAAGTATTCGTCGGTTTTTTAGTTCGTGGATACAAGAAAGTTAGAAATGGCCCCATCTTGGGAGTGGAGGGTTGAAGATTTCATCGGTTTTTGAGTTCGTGTGTGCAATGAAGTAAGAAATGTCACCATCTTGGTAGTGGAAGGTTGAGGTATTCGTCAATTTTTGAGTTTGTATGTGCAAGGAAGTAAGAAATGTTACCAGCTTGCGAAAGAAATGTTGCAGGATTCGTCGATTTTTGAGTTTGTGTGTGCAAGGAAGTAAGGTAAGTTACCATCTTGCGAAAGGAAGTTTGCAAGGTTCTTAAGTTTTTGAGTTTGTGTGTGCAAGGAAGTAAGAAATGTTACCATCTTGCAAAAGGAAGGTTGCAGGATTCTTCAGTTTTGAGTTTGTGTGTGCAAGGAAGTAAGAAATGGCCCGATCTTGGGAGTGGAAGGTTGAAGTACTCATCGGTTTTTGAGTTTGTGTGTACAAGGAAGTAAGAAATGGCACCATCTTGGGAGTGGAAGGTTGAAGTAATCATCGGTTTTTGAGTTTGTGTGTGCAAGGAAGTAAGAAATGCCACCATCTTGGGAAGGGAAGGTCGCAAGATTCTTAAGATTTTGAGTTTGCATGTGCAAGGAAGTAAGAAATGTTACCATCTTGGGAGTGAAAGGTTGAAGCATTCGTCGTTTTTTTGAGTTTTTGTGTGCTAGGAAGTAAGAAATGACATCATCTTGGGAGTGGAAGGTTGCAAGGTTCTTAAATGTTTGAGTTTGCGTGTGCAAGGAAGTAAGAAATGTCACCATCTTGGGAGTGGAAGGTTGAAGTATTCGTCGGTTTTTTGATTTTATGTTTGCAAGGAAGTAAGAAATGTCACCATATTGGGATTGGAAGGTTGAAGTATTTGTCGGTTTCTAAGATTGTGTGTGCTTGAAATGTAGAAAGGCCACTATATTGGCGAAGGCTGTTTTAGCATTTCTTTGATTTTTGAGTTTGTACTTGCTTGAAATGTAAGAAATATAGAAGAAATATAGAAGAAAATGTCGCTTTTCTGCTATAGTTTGCTTAGTATTGTAAGAAATGCTGAATAGTTGTCATAAGTTAGTACAATTTAATTGTATATATTGTTGTTATATGCATATTTTCGAATAAAATATCGATTATTGGGGATATGTTTTGGTATATATGTAGGAATTATCTTCTTCTCATTGGTTCATGTCTAAGATTTAGCAGTTGCTGGATGCTTAAATTTTATACATGTAGGTCAAATTTGTGTATGGGGAGGGAAGGCGTGGAGGTTTGGAGGGTGAGGTGGAATGTGTGTAGGATTTCTCGCCTTCTGATTGGTCGCTTACTAGGTTTCAAGCATTCTGATTGGTCAGCTCTTGTGTGTAAAATGAATATATGTGTGTGGGGCTGGCTGGAATGGAGGGTTGTAGGGTGATGTGGAAGAGTTTGGATAGTGAGAGAGGCCATGTATAGTGTTTCTAGCCTCCTGTTTGCTCCCTCTCTAAGTTTCTCGCTTCCGTAATGTTCAGCTCTTGTGTGTAAAATGAATTTTTTGTGAGTGTGGAGGGGTGGAATGGAGGGTTGGAGGGTGAGGTTGAATGTTGTGGAGGGTGAAAGATGCCATGCCTATGGGATCTATCCTTCTGATTGGTCGCTCTCTAGGGTTCGCCGCTCTCTGCTTGGCCAGTCCTTGTGTGTAAAATGAATATTTATGTGTGGGGAGGAGTGGAATGGAGGTTTGGAGGGTGAGGTGGAAGGCTGCGGAGGGTGAGAGTATATTCTGAGTCATTTAGGGTTGATGTGGGCCTTGCGCGGCTAAGTAGGGTTCAGTTTAAAAGTGAGGAATTGAAATTTGAATGAATGGTGGGGAGGGTGTGGAGGGGTGGAAGCCAGTGCAGCTCCCATAATACTCTGCGGCTCTTCCGATGAGTCATTTCCGGTCGGAGTGGGGCTTGCGCTGCTAATTAGGGTTCGATAATTGATATAATTAATAAAGTCTAATTATTATTAATTAATATAATATAATTGATATGACCTAATTAATTTAGCTAATTAGCGTGACCCAATTAATATGACCTGATTAATTTGACCTAGTGATTACCCCCTAATCAATGTGACCTAATTAAGATGACCTTGACCTTGGCCGTGGTCTTGACCTTGACCTTGGTCACGTGTTGGCCCAGAACCACCACTCACATAACTACTTTCCTTTAACGCTCCATTTGCTCATGCGCTTCAGCGCGAAACTCCGATTCGGTGTCCGCGCTGTAGCTTGGAGAACCTCTGATTAGTAATCCTGAAGGAGCGCTATTCAAAGTGCTCAGACATGCATTCATACTTATCGATAGATTTTCTAAAGGAGGTCTTGCGTCTATAGGCCTATGTTTCGACACAATAAGTCTGCTACTCGACCAACAGATTGCTAGAACTCCATTTCATCGCGCTGAGACATTTCACCCACAGTTCTCAACACTTTCACTTTCGTTGTTAGTCCTGACTATTTATTTAAAGACACAACGTTGGTCATTCAGTCATAGATTTTCGTAAAATGTTCCTTAATCCTTATCGAGGTTATTATTTTGCTAATGAGATTTTCTTTTCATGACTGTCGGTTGGGAACAGGATGCTTCAATTTAGACGACTGTCTAATCCGCTGTTTAGTTTATCTTTAGAATAAGAATTACAAACCTTCCTTTTCGCACCCGCGGTTGTCTCACCTCACTGCGACGTCAGGATAACAGGGTAATAACCCCTCGGACAATAACGCCCCGAAAATACCCCCGGAAAATAGCTCCGGGACAATAACCCCATGCCGATAACTCTGCCGGTCATTTCCCCATGCTGATTTACTAATTACATAAAAAAAACAAATATAACTAATAATGTATAATAGCGGTATGAATAAGTTTATTCATTCAGTTTATATATTAATTTAGTAGACATAATAATGAAAATTAGCCTATTGATCGGAAACTATGCAACGTCACAGAATTAAATTAAATGTCGATCTGTGAATCATAGATGGACTCTGAAAGTCGATGTAGTGTTAGGCCCTAAATGCATTGGCTTGAACTATACAATAATTAAATAGATAGTCAAGAAAACCCACCATTTTGTGTGACGTCACAATTGACCGTAAGCATGCAGAGTGAAGACGCCATTTCTTGACTTGAGAGCCTGTCTTAATTGACTCCTTGATTTGAACACAAAAATGTTAACTACTTCCTGCGACTCACTTACGATTCTCGTGGATCTACCATCGCAATTCTCGCTTGATATTTGCCACAATTGATTAGAACGTCTTGCAATATTAGCGAAAGAAGCGGGCGTTTGTTCTTATGTAGGCACATCTTTGTGCCTTTCTTGACGCCATGTCCAAGAAACGAACAGCAGTCGAATCCAATATTGACGAGAAAAACAACGAAAGCCCAGATTGTAAGTTAGCCTAATGCAAGGAAGACATAAGGACAAAACTATATAGGCTATCGGGAACCGAAGTAGGTTATACACAGTATCTTTGAACAGTAGGCTATCTATTAATGACGTTACCGATATAGGCCCACTATAGTACTGTTATGCCGACTTATAGTTGCTCGTTGATTCAATGACTTAGTCAGTTTTATGAGAAACTTGCTAAATTTGGTCATAAAAAAATTATAGTCAATATGAGTGTGACTCAGTCTTTCACTTTTAAACGAAATCAATAACCTAGACTAGGCCTACATAACAGTAAAAGTGAGGAGACAACAAGCTTTTTCTTGTATATAGGCTAATCATGGGCGGAGTTTATCAGGGGCTAGGGGGTCTAAGTCCCCCCCAAGAAGACCAGAGTCATTTTTTACCGTGTAAATGATATCTTTTCTCGGGCTTACCCCTCCCACCCCCCGCCCACCCCCAAGAAGGCGCAGACTCAGACATTTTCACGAAAGCGAAACTTACGAATGACTAAAAAATAAGTCATCAATTTCTTTTTTGGACGGGAAAAATTAGTATGTTTCGCCCAGTTTTCAGACCGAGGACTAAAACAGAGGTCATCAACTTTTATTTAGCCCCTCCAGCAACGGGAACCAAACTCCGCCCATGTATATAATAGGCCTATAGTCTCAAATTCTGAATTATATAATACACAGGCCTAATTATTTTGCCAAAATATCAGCTTTTTGACCAACATTGCACTGTTGTGTCTTATAGTAGTATTCCAGCAAGCGGACAATGCGAAACGTGCAAGACTTGTCTCATCAAGTGATACAACGGTAAGCGACATGGCCTTAAAAATCCAAACGCAAATCTCCCTCAATCCTAACTTCAGGCATTCGTTCATATAATAATTATAGTCAATTAGACTTGTTGTACTTACATTGTAAGCAGGGCTGTACTCAAGGGTATACGCGGGTCGCGGGTATGCGGCGTATACTCACCTCCGGTAAAAAATGACAGCATTATACTCACCTGAGTCAGCTCAAAAACGACGGTACACGCGGGTATGCAGCGTATACCCACCTCAGTAAGACCAAGTGGGTACACGCAGACAAAAATCGCGAATTACGAAGACAAAAATCCGGAAAGTAGAGCGTTTTACGTTGCATGAAAGGCTTCCCGGGCGAAAAATCAGAAAAATCACGGCCAAAACTTCGATGATTAAAAAAAAAATTTAAAGTCGTCAGAAATTTTGATGACTAAAAAAAGGTCGTCAAAAATTTTTGGCCCGAAAAGTGGAATTTTTCGGCGGCAGCGTGTACTCACCTCAAAAGTTCTGAGTACAACCCTGATTGTAAGAACATTATGAATCTGATAAAGGACAGCAGGGCTGTTTTTAGGGAATTTTTAGAACTGCACAACTCCTTCTTTTCTTTCCAATCCTCCATGGTAGGCTAAATTACTTCCAATCGGAGGAAAACGACCTTTTTTGCTAGTTTGAACTGTACATAAGTGCTTCTACTGTTCTACAACTGCACAAATCTGTTTTGAACTGCACATTTTGTGTAAACTGCACGTTAAAAAAGCCCTGAAAGACAGCAACTTGTGTTTGAATGCGTCATAGATTCTGCATACGTTTAGCGATCTTGTTATTTCAAGCGATCACAGATTGTTATCACTTACACGTTATGTGGTAACACGTTATGTGGTAACACGTTATGTGGTAACACGTTATGTGGTAGCACGTTATGTGGTAACACGCTATGTGGTAACACGTTATGTGGTAACACGTTCGCTGCCTCCAGAATGCTGATCGAACTCTGTAGAGCGACTTGTTTACTATACTCTTCGGAGTGTAGTGACTTGCATTTGACTGGTCTAAAAAGTCAAGACTTTGGATGTGTTTGCTGATCAAACTCAGTGAGGAAGATAAACTTTTACCAAAACTTTTATGCTACTTATGCCAAGTAAAGTAAATCCGACTACTGTAAGCACGGGCTTGGTGGCTACTTCCTTCTGTTGTTGGCCTAAACATCTGGGTGCCCAAATAAATCGGTTTCGATACCTAATTAAATGAAGTTCTTCTGATGTTGCGTCATGACTTGTTCAATCTTATAACGTCCTGACAATTAGGTCCATAGTATACAAACATATATGCGGTATATTTTGCTTTCGTCTCCAGCTTCAAGATCTACCGATGGAGCTACGTGAGTTAATTCTCGCTAAGGTAGTAGTTATGGAAGTGAAGAGCTTAAAGTTGGTGAAGAGTGTGTGGAAAGACAAAGCTGACCTTGTGATAAGCAGACTTGTGACTGTATCTTCAGACTGGAACAGCATCCTTACGACCAACTACTTTCGAAATAAAGTCCACGGAATTCTAGACGACACTGGTTAGTTCATGAGATAAACTGCTTTTATATCCTGATTCAAAAAGAGTATCATTCCTGCTCATGAAATACGAAAACCTGGCATTAGGATTATTATCTGTGTGTGAATGACATTCAAGCAAAGCCTGAATCAACCCTATGAGGCTATAGATTATAGAAGGTATCAAATTCGCCCTTTTTTGCTATTTCTGCCTGTTTATGGCCATTCAACCATTCCAATTTACAGAGATAGTCGTGATTGTCTGTGCTCAGCTTTGTTCTGGCATCTCTCAGTTTAGTGTTTTCTAAAGGACGATAGGCTATCCTTGCTATGTAGCCTACTATGCAGATCTTCAATTTCTTTGTCTCATGTGCACACCTTTGCTAGCATCTGTTCCAAACATTGCTCGGAATCATACTCTGCGTAATTGTCAACCTGAACTAACAAATACGAACATTGTTAAATTTTAAACTCAGTTTTAAATGCCAACTTTAACTCTGGATGTTCATCTCATCATCATCATCATCATCATCATCATCATCATCAACATCATCATCATCATCATCATCATCATCATTATCATCATCATCATTATCATCATCATCATCATCATCATCAGTAGGCCCTGAAATTTTTCACCGTCAACGGTATCATAATCATATGGATGCATTTTTTTTCTATGGTAATTTTTTGAACCATTTTATCCTGCGCTATTCTCTTTTAGCTGAGGAGCAAATTCGTTTGGAAATTTTGCATCAGTCTCCGATCGAGTCATTCGTCTTCAGAGTGGCTACAATGAAAGATGAAATATTTATGCTCTGCAGGCCAGAAAACCAAAACCCTTTCATCAACGTTTGCGATCGCAACAATGTGGCGTTGGTGAAAGATGTCATCCCGCTACCAGGAATACTTCCAGAGGATATGACAGCTTGCAGCGTATCAAACTATGTGTATGTACTAAACAAGAAATCACAGTACCTTTCAGTCTTGCGCATCACGAGAGATGAAGAGCACCAGTTTGACATTTCACCATGGATTAATGATCTGCGTTTACCATTCGGTCGCATACGTTTAATTGTATCAGCCATGGGAAGCCTCATAATTCTTTCGGAACAGACCACACCAAATCCTTCTCTAGTGAGCATATATGACGCGATTGGCTCTTTGCAGCATTCAATAACGTTACTCCCAGCTGTTCATGGCTTCAGATATGTTTTTAGTGTAATTCAGAAATCAAATGGAAACCTTGTATTAGCCACGGTTAGCAACGAAGATGTCACAGAATTGAAGGAGATCGATACGACTGGGAGAATTGTACGCAAGTACCGCTCACCAATGTTGGAACAAAGTGATGTGAGTGTTGCAGATGCTTATGGTAGAATTGTGGTAATTTGTCGTCGGTGCGATAGAGCACGGCTTTTAGATTCTGAATTTAATGTCTTGTTTTTGACTGGTCCTGAGCAGTGCCAGTTCCTCTTTCAATGCCCCTACGAAATGCACTTTAATAGCGAGAGAAATGAGATAGTGCGTGTCCATGATATCGCTGGTGCAAACCGAACCAAAACTTTAGCTATATACCGTTTCACAGAAGAGTAAACCACTGCAAAGAATCATAGAATGTCAACGATGAGAACATTTTTATTCATTTGTGTTATCACTTTGTTCTACATTGATTTTAGTTTCGACATAGACCTATCGTAACCTCGCGATTATCTGTAGTCTCAAACAGCTGTGTTGAAATGTATTTTCCTATTGATACAATTGTATACTTTGATAATTAATTTGTTAATGCTGTTCATATAATTAAAAAGCAATTTCCTTATTCTATGCTCCATGCGTTGCGATTTAATAAATTCTGTGGTAGCCTCTATTACTATTTGTTAAGATGGATGATTCGTTACACATGTATGCATCTGAACTTTGGAACAACAGTGCAGCAGAAGAATATTGACTCATACGCAACCTTTAAGCTAACATGAACATTTTAGTCATCAACCCCAGAGACGTATATTGTGGAAATATACGGCTCTGATCAACCCTATTTAGGCGTTCAAGACTGGAAGCTGAGTTGAGTACGACGCCACGGCTGTCTCCGCGCATCTAGGCGATCTAGCACGTTACTTGCATGTCATACAACGTGGCGATAAGCTCTAATTTGCTCTAGGAACAAAATCTCAGTTATAAAAATGACAATCAGACCTTTTAATTTACTTACCTGTCAATGTTCAGTGTTTAATCAAGACGTCTCTGGGGGGAGGGGAAGTTAATCCACCCAAGAATGAGAAATCCTTTCACCCCCCCCCCCCAACCGCCAATCGAAAGGTGCTGTACAGATGATATACGTAGCATTCTCCACCCCAGAAAAATCGACAGGTACATATACAGGGTGGCTCAATAAAAAATGTACCACCAGATAAAATGCGATATCTTCACAACCGATTGAAATTTTTCTGCAAACATTTTCCAATTTGCAGGGGAATGAATTTCTAACAATCTCTGAGAGTTTCACTTAAAATTTTTCATGTTTGTAAAAGTTACAGCTGTTTAAACTTTCAATTCCGTTTTTTCAAATTTCCGCGGGAAAATGAACGTCAATTTTATATTTCCATGTCAAATAATATCACTTTTCACTTAGACCTCAGAATTCCGTTTTACAGTTCATCCTAACGTATGAAGGGAGTGTCCACTCCCTGCTTTAACACGAGCTCGAATTCTTTTTGTGAAGCTCACTATGGCTTTGTTGATCGAGTCCTGCGGCAACTGATCCCACATTAACAGCAAGACTTCCTTCAGCTAGCCAATGTTCTTCAACTTGGGATAAAATGTCTTGCAGCGTTCCAGCATAGCTACCCAGACGTGAGGGCTAAGCCCTGGCGAGACTGTTGGTCATTAACATTTGCCAGTGAATTTACTGCAGTTGATGGCAATAAGGTAGCGTCATCATAATCAACCTTGCTGTGCGAGCAAGCAGGCGCACCGTCCTGCCGGAAATAAAACCAGATGTTAGAACATACCAGCAGCCTTCAATGAGTCTGGGTAAGATAGTTCAACGTAAAGTTTGACATTTAACCTACTGAATGGGTTGAAGTGCAGTCTTTCCTAGCAGCGGTAACACACGCCAGCAGATCTGATGTCGAAAATATGATGTGCTTTGCAAACTTGACCCTTTCGACTACCAAGCGAATTTTGTGAACATCGCGTTTTTACCGTCAGACCAAGTGACCACTTCCATACCTCTCTTCCGAAACCTGACTTCCATTACATAAACACATTTGAATATAGCCTTCATTGGGGTCAGGTTCCACTTTTCACTGGGTGTTTTGCTATGATAACGCGATGTCCCAGTCTCTGTTCACGCAACGTCCGAGTTCCCATTTTACCATCCGCAGAAACTTTGCTCATGGCGTTCAGTAACGGATTCACAAATTGAGACCTTAATATAAAAAATATCACCAAATGCTAAAAGCTTGCTTCAAAAACAGCTTCCTTACAGCTCTCAGTGAGGTCGTATGACATCATCATCATTTTGTGTGTTGTAATCTGCAAAAAATCTTAAAGAAATCTCATGCATTGGAACGTGATTATGCGAAAATTTGAAAAAATGGAAAAATATTTTTAAACAGCTGTAACTTGTGAAGTAATGCAAATTAATTATTGAGATTTTCAGGGATTGTTGTAAATTCATTCCTCTATAAATTCTGCTATTTTCATAGAAAATCTCGATTTGTTGCGGAGAAAATGCATTTATTTTTGCTAGTGGGACATTTTTTATTGAGCTACCCTTGTATGTAGAGTTTTGCTGTCAGAAGAAGAATTCGACTGCGAAGCATTGAAGTACTAAGAAGGGTCGTCAGGGTTTTTTGAAGCAACATACAAGGTCGTCAGAAAATTTTCGGTCAAAGGGTGTCGTCGGTGTCTGACTTTGGCTGAGCAGTTGCCGAACCCCCTCCCCAAACGTCCATCCCCAGAAACCGAAATCACCAAGCAGGGGACTAGATCAAACACTGATCAATGATTCCTCTAACTGGAGACTCGTGATATTGCAAGTAACTTAATTGCTTTGATGAACAGTTATTTATGGCACAAATGTAAAAAAACGATGAAAATAAAATAAAAAATGAAAAACGACGTTTGTTCCGTTTTTTATTTTATTTTCATCTTTTTTTACATCTATGCCATAAAAATATCAGACACAAAATTAAATTAAGGAAAATAATAATAGACAGTAAATAAATAAATAAAGTTACACAAAAAACTACAAAAACAAAGCGAAAAAACACAAAAAACGACCTTTTTTGGGAAAAAAAACCCGAAAAAAACGTTTTTACAACTATGATTAATGGAATAACAATGTATTAAATAAAACTTGCCAAATGAACCTATATAAGGCACACGCTCAAGTGCCAGCAACTAATCAATTAAGATAATGTAACGGGGGGGGGGGTTGTAAGCGTGGCAACCCTCGAAGTGCTCCTCGTCCGTTGAAAACCCCACTCAGCTGTCGTCAGGATGGCCGTCCAGATGATCAGTTTGAGAGGGGTCTGTCCATATGTCGCGTGTCGTTTCAGGGGGGGGAAACGTAAGTTCGCCTTCGTGGTCTATCGAAGGTAGCAGCTCCCTCCGATCGAATCGCCCCAACTCAACAGAACAAGACGATGTCCAAACAGAAGACGCTTTATTCATCAAGTGACACAGCAGTCGAAACGGATCGTCACACAGTGGTCACACGGTCGTCACACGTCGTCGTACCGTGCCGTCGCCTGTCTCTCGAACCGAGGAATCGGACAACTAGCCGACTGATTAACTACTCAACTAAACTTCACTTCACTCTACAGAACTCCCTGGTCTGAACTAAGCTTCACCTCTAACTAAAACCTTTAGTCAACTCCGCCAAACTGAACTAAATCTGACTTAAAGCCGAGCCTCACTCAACTAAAACCTCAACTCAACTAAGCCTCTGTCTTCGACTGTTCTCAACTAAGCTTAGCTTGCTACTGAGCTGACGGAGCTCCTTATATATCCCTAAAGAGGCTAAAGAGGCAAAGAGGCAAAGAGGCAAAAGAGGCTAAAGAGGCAAAAGAGGCAGAAGAGGCAAAAGAGGCAGAAGAGGCTAGGCCAACGAATGGCGGGAAACAAAGAAGCTAAAGAGGCAAAAGAGGCTAAAGAGGCAAAGAGGCTAGGCCAACGAATGGCGGGAAACAAAGAGGCTAAAGAGGCAAAAGAGGCTAAAGAGGCAAAAGAGGCTAAAGAGGCAAAAGAGGCAGAAGAGGCTAGGCCAACGAATGGCGGGAAACAAAGAGGCTAAAGAGGCTAAAGAGGCTAAAGAGGCAAAGAGGCTAAAGAGGCAGGCCAACGAATGGCGGGAAACGAAGGGGCGGACCTTCCAGAAAATGGGACACCCCAATTTTCGCCACATCCTCGTCCCACTACGGTTAAAAATGTCCTCATTTTTCGTCTCAGTCCACAAGTCTGAGTCCACAACAATGTTCAAACACAAAGTCCGCCCCACACGGGACAACAACCCTTAACTATAAACATTCGAAGTTTCTAACGAGTATAATGTCAATAGAGAGTTAACGCTGTACTGCTCTTCGTTAGCACTGTCCATCCTGTATGCACGATCTAACTCCAATTACTAGACTTAACAGGCAAAACGGCCGTAAACAGAACTCGTCACATAAATCGTGTTCTTCGTGGAACAACTTCACATGAGTAACTCTTAATTATGTACACAGAGACTGTATTCAATCTCAAAGCATCTCACATAAAATAGAGAATCAAGAACACTCAACGGAGTTTACAGGAACTGGTTCTTCATGGAACAACTTAAAAGAAAGCAACCCGCATGAGACATCAACATAAAGCAAAAGCATCTCAACTCGTGTAATTCGTTCCACATGGAACCGGGTCATAGAAAGGTCAAACGCCAAGGACCGGGTTTATCGGTAACGGGCGGGCCGACGCGTTGTTCGTTTGGGGCGCGGGTCCGTCCCATCGGCGTCCCGAGTCGTTCGTTCACCGTCCACGTCATGCTCATCAAGCGATCGGCAGATCGCTCCGCCCCATTGCTCAGACGAGCAATGTAGGCGCGAAGGTACGCACCAACTCGTTCTCTCAGATGGCTGCTGTTGGCTCCACCCCGAAGGACATGGACCCACATACGCAACCTCTGACGTCACCCATGGCTCAAAATAAGGCGGTACCTCTAACAAGCGCCTAAAAGGAGGGCTAAATTTAGTCCTACTCCTAGCGTGCGTGAACCTATTGACCTTAAACGCTCTGCATTGTACCACTAACCGGGTCTGAGATACGTCCGCTAGCCGTCCGTACTCAACGCTAGGGGCGCTGCATCTGGTTCCGGACACACACTCGCTAACAGCGGAATCCACTACCCCATCGCTCAACATGGCGTCCAATGCATTACCCATTACCTCTCTATGGGGTATGGGGTGGCGTCGCAGTGGCTGCCTCACGGGTCGTGCTTCGTCCGTCTCTATTCTATGCGTAGTAATTGACGTTATGCCTAAGTCTCTGTCGCTAAGAGAAAATACGTCCTTGTAGTCAATTAGTAACTGGTCCACCCGCTTACGAATCTCGGAGGGAACGTCTTCCGGTAAATCTGCCATTAAAGTGTCTCGTAGTACATTTTCATCAACTAACACTTCGTTCCGCTTCGTCTCCTGTTCCACTTCCACAGGATGCAACCCACCGAGAAACTGGTCCTTCGCAAATCTAACAGGTTCCTCGTTTAGATTAACCAATCTTACCCTAACGTCGGCACTGTCTCCCACTATCACACGGGCAAGATGTACCCCGGGTCGTATCTCCTGCGCCTCCGTCATCCAAGCGGGCGCTGTACTCGTCAGATCTCCATACATCATCCTAGCCGGGACCTCACTTTGACACTTAGGGGACACCACAACCTCCTCGACCAGTATTACCCTACGGCACCACATGGACCCGTTACCTTTCACAAGGGGTATACGCCTACGTCCCAAAAATAGTGCACCATTGCCAAAGCCTATTCTACAGCGGTGTTCCCGAAGCCAGTCCATACCCAACATGGGTTCCGTAATTTGGTCGGACACCAAAAATCCAGTGGGGATCTCAAAACCATCCCTTACCCTAATAGGCAAATGGACCTCCCCAAGGACATTAATACTAGTGCCATTAGCAGCCATCAGAAAACGAGAACAAGGTTGCAGTGCTAACCCTTTGACAATCGACGACGGGACCAGGCTGACTTCAGATCCGGTGTCGATCAGGCACATCTGCGGCTGGCCGTTGATTGTTCCCCGAATGTAGACTGCGTTGCTGCTGGCTCGGTCTGGCAATCTGGAACGCGTCGTGTGATTCACCGCCACCGACGTCGGTGGCGTGGGTGCGTCCGTTCCGGAAGTTGCGGCGTCGTTCCGGCGGTCGAAAGGGCGTCGTGGCTGGCGGCAGTTCCGGCTAATGTGACCAGGGCGGGAGCAGTTGTAGCAGGTCACACGCCGTCTCGAGTCGTCCTGGCCACGGTCGTCGTTACCGCGGCTTCCGGGGCGACCGTCATGCCCCAGATCGTCGTCGGTCGGAGCTCGGACTCGGAGCTCCTGGAACTGTCGGTCGATTCGCCGCTCCATCTCCTTCTGCCAGCATCGTTGTTCCTCGCGCTGCGTCGCCAGCAACCGGTCGAGCGTCGACTGGATCTGGCTGTCGTCGGCCTCCTGCGTACCCCTGACGCGGTTGGAAGGCCGTCTGCGATCGTCGGCGTCGGTCACACGTTGATAGGCCTCAAGACGAAGCGCCGTCCGGTAGGCCTCGTCCAGATTCTTCGGTTCCTTTTCACGTACTTTGAGGGAGAGGTCTCGGTCGCGTAACGCCTCCAGGAAAGCGTCTTTAGCTATGATTTCCGTAGTTTCGTTGGAGGGAACTGGATACGCTAGCACGACGAGTCGGCGTATGTCGTGGAGTAGGTCGCTCAGCGTCTCTTCGGCACGTTGGCGTCGGTAGTACAGCTGGGCGCTGAAGCTTTCCGCCTGCCCCTCCGTACCGTACCTCTGGCGTAGGCGAGCGACGAGTTCCCCGTAGCTAACGTCCCGACGTGCGCCGAAATCCCAGAGAAGTTGCGTTGCGGCTTTTTCCAGCGAGCATCGGAGGTAGTCGATCTTGTCCGCGGCCGTCCACCGGTTGTGACGGGCGCAGACCTCAAACTGCACCAGGAACGACTCCAGCGATCCCGTCCCGTCGAATTTACCTGGTTTCATCGGAGGCGGTCGATTCCATGGCCGATCTCCGGTAGTCTCCCTCTCGATGGACGTCTCTCGATAGCTCGTCCTCATCGGCCTCCGTTCGTCAGCGTGAAACTCCTCGATCCGTTGTCTTCGATCCGATCGCTGCTCCGCCATCGCGCTCTCCTCGGCAAACGGCGTGGATGTGCTCGCCCGTAGATCGGCGAATCCTCCAGCAGGGTAGGCGACTGTCACTTCCTCATCGTCCTCCATCGTCCGTCAATTTCGAATGTCGATCAGAAGAACTGCGTACCCCACTTCTGCGGTACCAGTGTAACGGGGGGGGGGTTGTAAGCGTGGCAACCCTCGAAGTGCTCCTCGTCCGTTGAAAACCCCACTCAGCTGTCGTCAGGATGGCCGTCCAGATGATCAGTTTGAGAGGGGTCTGTCCATATGTCGCGTGTCGTTTCAGGGGGGGGGGAAACGTAAGTTCGCCTTCGTGGTCTATCGAAGGTAGCAGCTCCCTCCGATCGAATCGCCCCAACTCAACAGAACAAGACGATGTCCAAACAGAAGACGCTTTATTCATCAAGTGACACAGCAGTCGAAACGGATCGTCACACAGTGGTCACACGGTCGTCACACGTCGTCGTACCGTGCCGTCGCCTGTCTCTCGAACCGAGGAATCGGACAACTAGCCGACTGATTAACTACTCAACTAAACTTCACTTCACTCTACAGAACTCCCTGGTCTGAACTAAGCTTCACCTCTAACTAAAACCTTTAGTCAACTCCGCCAAACTGAACTAAATCTGACTTAAAGCCGAGCCTCACTCAACTAAAACCTCAACTCAACTAAGCCTCTGTCTTCGACTGTTCTCAACTAAGCTTAGCTTGCTACTGAGCTGACGGAGCTCCTTATATATCCCTAAAGAGGCTAAAGAGGCAAAGAGGCAAAGAGGCAAAAGAGGCTAAAGAGGCAAAAGAGGCAGAAGAGGCAAAAGAGGCAGAAGAGGCTAGGCCAACGAATGGCGGGAAACAAAGAAGCTAAAGAGGCAAAAGAGGCTAAAGAGGCAAAGAGGCTAGGCCAACGAATGGCGGGAAACAAAGAGGCTAAAGAGGCAAAAGAGGCTAAAGAGGCAAAAGAGGCTAAAGAGGCAAAAGAGGCAGAAGAGGCTAGGCCAACGAATGGCGGGAAACAAAGAGGCTAAAGAGGCTAAAGAGGCTAAAGAGGCAAAGAGGCTAAAGAGGCAGGCCAACGAATGGCGGGAAACGAAGGGGCGGACCTTCCAGAAAATGGGACACCCCAATTTTCGCCACAATAATAATATTATTGTAGGTTAAGTTGCTTAACAATGAAAGAATTAAAGAAAAACCTTATATTGGCAATTGCACACAAGGTAAATTGAATTGGAGAGTTTCTTCCTCTTCCTCTTCCTCGTCCTCTTCCTCTTCCTCCTTCTCCTCTCCCTCTTCCTCGAATAAGCTCGTTTACGCGACTTCGCTTAGGCCTATGCGGGCGCTGTAGAAATCTCGAGATTGCGATTACGACCGAGGTCTAGATTATAGGCCTTCATGAACGTTCTCTCTGCGTGGTCCATGGTTCTTCTAGGTCCTCATGGGTGCCTGCACAATATGGTCTACCCCAGGGTTCAGTCCTTGGTCCCATACTTTATATTATTTACACCTCAGGTCTTGCCACTCTACTAACGGCTCATTCGGTTTTTAGTCAGCAGTATGCTGACGACGTCCAGGCTTATACCCCTTGCCTCCCTTCTAATGCTGTCAAAGCGGTTCGGATAATGAGCGGGACTTTGGATGCTCTAGAGGCATGGATGTCATCCAATAGACTTCGCTTGAACCCATCTAAGACAAAATTTATTTGGTTGGGCACACGACAGCAGCTTGCCAAGCTTGATCTATTTTCTCTTGCATCTGAATTTCCTGGCTTTGTCTTTGCAACCACGGTTCATGACCTCGGTGTCCAACTCGACCAAGAGCTCACTTTTGCTCCTCAACTTCACCGTCTTGTTCGAGACTGCTATTAATTATCAGCTGCGCCAGCTTCGCACTGTCATCCGTTCTCTTACGTCTGCTGCTTCTCTTACTTTAGTGCATGCCTTCGTTACATCTCGCATCGACTATTGCTCTTCGCTCTACATTGGCCTCCCATCCAGCAGATTGACTTGTCTTGACCGGGTGTTGCGCTCTGTTGCGCGCCTAATTGGGCAAATCCCTAAATATGGTCATGTCTCAAACTACATGCTTGAGGTACTTCACTGGCTCCCTATTCGCCAGCGTATTGAGTTCAGGGTAGCTGCATTGGTATGGCGATGTTGCCAGGGTCTTACCCCAATTTACCTCCGAGAGCTATGCAGCTTTACATTGGGTATCCAAGGACGTCGTCAGCTACGCTCTGCTGATAAGAGAGTCCTCTTAGTTCCTTTTGCTCGTATTACTACCATGAAGAATCGAGCCTTTTCTGTGGTTGGACCAGTGGTCTGGAATGGCCTTCCTTTTGAGCTACGCCTACACCCTGGGACTCTACCAGGATCCTTCCTTACTAAACTTAAAACTGTTATTTTGGGGCGCGCTGGAGTCGGGAGCGCCTCTGAGTAGTTTTTTCTTGAATGAGCGCTATATAAATGTCCAAATGAATGAATAGGCCTACACCTATTTTGGATGGTTCCACATTCATTTCCTCATATAGCCTAGCTTTAAAAACCCATTAGCTATTTCGGCTAAGTCTTCTATCTGATCATCATTTGAGCTCAAAGTATGCCTACTATGATCAGCTGTCCCATGCATGGAGCGAGCGGATAACAGTTTGGGGTTTTCAGGTTGTTATTATTATGTTTGCAGAACTCTGCATCGCACTCATTCTTTTCCGCTCAAACTCTGATGGTTCTTAAATATTTATTCTGCATTTTTATTAAATTTTTGTGTTTCTCCGGTGTAGGGAGTTTTCTTGCAGCTGAATTTTATAAGATACTTGTAATCGAAGGCTTTTAAGGCGGGATAGAGGGTTCTGATGATATGAATTCAGCTATTAGTTCATTTCCAAGTGATGGGCGAGGTGTAAAGAAAGACAATTCTTCATATGATCCACTGTTCATTCGATCTATATAGGTTAACAGATTAATTTATATCAAGGGATATTCATAAGGTCTTCAGATCTATTCCTTAGCAGTAAATCATTGAGCGCCAATATTGATGCCGAAGCAAGATTTCCTTTTTTGGTATCAATAATTTTATTGTTTGACACTTTATACCAATGTACCATGATCATAAAAATGGTTTGATTTGATAATTATTTAAGTGTGAATAATTGGTGAATAATAGGCATGCATTGACATGACATTGTGGGACTGTGGGAGGAGCATGGTATCGGAAGGTAAGGGTGGATAAAGGCCCCCTAAGAATATGACGACAATTGGCGGCGGGCGTCTCGAGGGCTTAATGATGATGATGACGATGATGATGATGATGATGATGATGATGATGACGATCAAGGCCGTAGCTAGGGGGTGTTTTGGGTGTTTGAACACCCCCCGAAATGGAAAATATGAAAAATAGTAGAATGTATTTACGAGGACATGATGTAAAAACCATGAAATAAACCATGAAACCCCCCCAAATGGAAAAATGTTTAAAAAAACAGAATACCGGATGACTAAAGAGGGAAATTGGTGACATTTTTAAATTTTTTGAAAAAAGGTAATCAGTTTTTAGGAAGGAAAATTGGTGAAACACCCCCCGAAATCATATCCTGGCTACGGCCTTGATGACGATGACGACGACGACGACGACGACGACGACAACAACAACAACAACAACAACAACAATAATAATAATGATAATAATAATAATAATAATAATAATAATAATAATAATAATAATAATAATAATAATAATAATAATAATAATAATAATAATAATAATAATAATAATAATAATAATAATAATAATAATAATAATAAGGGTTTGTTTCCGAGATTGGACGCCGGCTGTCAAAATTATCTGGAGATATGCGAGAAACGGGTTTTCTTTTCCAAAGCATTTCAATCACTATCCAGCGCTACAACGCCGTTGCCTTCCAGGGCACCTTGTCTGGATTTCCCGGTGCCATGGACCGGCCACCCTAAACAAACTAAAATTTATATGTAAAAACTAAATCGTAAGTGTATAATAATAATAATAATAATAATAATAATAATAATAATAATAATAATAATAATAATAATAATTATAATAATAATAATAATAATAATAATAATAATAATAATAATAATAATAATAATAATAATAATAATTATAATAATAATAATGATTATCTGACAATATCAAGGCTATTTGATTACAATTATTTGAGATGAGACCTAATAAAATCGGTTTTTTTACCTTTTACTTTATGCTGTGCTATGTTTTTGAACCGTCTCACTGAAAATAATACAACTTTTGTTCTCTTTGAAATATTCTTATAATATCTGGCCATCATGTGTATATATGAATTGCCTACAAGCCTGTAAAATGTTATTGCAAAATTCTTACTTCTGGCCAAGATATTGGCAAAAAACCGTTATGGGTCTTTTTGGCACACCCAGTGCATCGCTTTAATCTTTTTGTTTGGTATTATTATTTTGTCCAATTTAACTGAATTATACTCACCGAACGCATTGACCAAAGAACTTTGGCAGAAGATTGCAGACCTATGCTTTTGCAACGTTCTTTCTGCTTCGCAATGTTGGAACGCTGTCAGCATTATGTAGGCCTACCACAGATCTAACGTTTTCCATCTTTCCTCGCCCCTTACAAAAGCATGCACAAAGATTAGAAATAGTGTTATAAGTAGCCTATTACCAACTGATGCTGGAACATTAATTTCTGAGATAGCATCAGTTACCGTAGGTACATTTATATGCATTCGTTAGGCATGATTATAATCAGCCTAATTTTCAATTAGTTCTTCTAATTCCTAACTAGCCTATGGCTTGATAGGTCTGAAGCTAAAACTCGCGCAATAGAGAACACAACAGAAGACCAAAAGAGTGGAAACTCCCCTAACTGGGCCCCTGCCCCCCTAATTAACTTGTATTATTCTGACAGTAACAATGACCAATAGGGGCCTAATTATAATAAAGAAGCAGCCATAGTCCATAATATACTGTCGATAATGATACAACCTATGTGACGTCAACTAGGCAAGAAAAGCCAACCCACTTCAAAATCATTCGGGTTAACTATGTAGCTTGTAGCCTATCTCTAGCATGAATATCGACAATGCTTTGCAATGTTCTAGCTGTGTGGCCTTGGTTGTGACTCTTAGTCTCTCCCAACTGGTTCACCCAGGTGCGCTGCTGGAAAAAACGCGGTTTAATTTCATTTCGGACCTCTGCTTATAATTACTCGTGGAACTTATTGTATTCAGTAAGATATCTGCGTATCTTGTATTATTCTGATAGTGACAATGGCCCCTATAACAAAGAAACAGCCATTGTCCATAGTATAATAGGCCTTTTGTCGATAATGATACAGCCGACTGATATTGCGTTAATAATTATAGGCTACAATCGACTGATATTATTTATTAGAAATGTTGGGCATGTTGAATACTAGGGAAGCAGACATGCGTGCAAATTGAATGTTAGTATTACAACTAAATTGCTTTATGTGTATGCAAAATAGCAATAGTTATTAGATTATTGGCTGGGTGGGTTAGCCTCGAAAGAAAAACAAGACAAAGGCGTGATTAGTTAGTCGATAGCGTAGCCTTGTTGCCATTGCAGTACACAATAGAAGCGCTGTATACCCGCAGTCAAGAATAAGGCTACCGGCCCATACACGTTGTTTCTAAAGAAATTAGTTGAGTGCATGTGTTCCATATGAAAGAGAATGTCTGTTTAAAGAATGACATTGTGTTCGCTGAGTTTAGTCAGAGAATCGCTATGAGCAACTGATCCCATGTCTGGGTGCAAATTACAGGTATGTAGGCCTAATTACGCTTTGATGTAGGCCTCTCATGCGGGGTCTGTACTTCAATACTATATTGAAAGGAACGCGTGAAAGGAACGCGTATGTCTGGGTGAACAGCAACGCCTAAAAGTCAGCGAATGAGCAAAACTGAGGCAACGAGGATTGGATTCCGTTTCTGATAATTGCACGAGTTGGTAAGTCAATTAATGATATAAGATTCTCAGTTTTGTGGCTTGGCACCATCTATAGGCGTAGGAGGTCGGGGTCCAGAGGGCAGGTGTATATACGTATGTACGTATGTATGTATGTATGTATGTATGTATGTATGTATGTATGTATGTATGCATGTATGTATGTATGTATGTATGTATGTATGTATGTATGTATGTATGTATGTATGTATGTATGTGTGTGTGTATGTATGTATGTATGTATGTATGGCTTGGCACTATTCCTCTCGAGGAGTACTTTCGAAGGAATACCGCAACATGCAACTGACCGCATGTCATGGAGCGGTAGAAGAATCAGGTATTGAATGGCTCTATATTAATACATGTGCTATGCTCGTTTTATAAATAGAGTCTATAGTGCTTTGACCCTCTTCCTAGATTTATGGCTTCGAAATGAGCACATAATAATACACCATAGCTCTTTTGTCATTTCGTTTTCATGAACCGCTCCATGCCATAATAACATATAGGTCTATGATTATATATAATATCATAATGTATTATATGTATAATAACACTATACTTTCTACCGTTCTCACTCAGCATAACTGTTATATCGGATTGTGCATAACTTCGCGAGGGCTTAATTTTTTTTAAAAACAAAAAAACAGAGATCCTCGGTGGCCGAGTGAGTTGGTAGCCCGCTCGCCACGCCGGCGGCCCGGGTTCGATTCCCGGTCGGTTTATCAGAGATTAATTTCTCGGATCTTTACTGCGGGTGGCTCGGTCGCAATATAAACGTGGAGTGAGAGGTTGTACTCTGCCTCCGACACTAGTCATCTCGAAATGAAAAAGTGTCGTTAAGCCCTAAGTACACAGATTTTAAAATTGAACCGAATTTAATTTTGAACTAAGATAGATCTAGTTATATGTTGGGCCACACTTATAGATTAAAAATTATACACAATATATACAGTTATACACATACCCTTGGACATTCGGAATTCTCTCAGCATCTCTATCTTAAAACGTAGACTCCTATCTCATCTGTTGGCCATTGAACCCTGACCTTGACACCGTCACCTTGAGGTCACTGGCTCCCTTCCTATACCGTCTCTGATATCTTATTCTAAAACACTTACACCATATTATATGTTTACCAGGTTTACGATGTAGACATACAGGTGTGTTTCTTGTTTTCTAATTGACTTATCGAGAGCCATTATTCTTTACATCATAGGGACCGTCCATAAATTGTTTGTATGTGCACTTATTATAGCGCCCCTTCAAGCTCTCTCTACTCAGAGGCGCTCCCGAATGCAGAGCGGACACTGCATCGGAGTTTCACGCCGAAGCGCTGAGCAATTGCGAGTGAAGAACTTGCCCAAGGTTCTTACGCGGCGAGGTGGATTCGAACCTCGAACCTTCCGGCTTCAAGGCAACGACGCCACCACTACACCACCGCGCCCCACAAATGACGTCACGCATCTAGGGGGAGGGAGGGTCAGACATTTGTGGCGATGTGTGACGGATGGTCCCATACTAGATATCTTATGACTATTGTGTTGACGCGTAACGAAGGGAGAAAATATGAGAAACTGATTGCATAGGCCTAATTGAGATCCGTATGGTAAGAGTGGAATATAATCTACTTAGGCGCATTATAACAGAGACATGACCATCAACTATTTGCACACACACACACACACACCCATACCCCCCCCCCCCCCCCCCACACACACAAACATACACGCTGTCACAACTCTCACACACGCACACACCATGTCCCATACACAGTGCACACGGATTTAGCGAAGGTGGTAAACGCAAAAAATAGACATGCAGACATTGACGATTACTTAGCAGGTTTCGTTTTCTAAGACCATTGAACCATAGGGTCAACGCGTAACCAAGACACCAGAAGGTCCTTCGAGGACAAACAAGCTTTCGGCAAAGCTTAAAGATGCATGGACCTGCGTTATGTAATTCGACCGGATGAATACCAGTAGAAGATGGCCATGGGTCATGCGACAGACAAATAGCCTAAAGATCCTTGAAAACACGGTGCGCATTAGATGGAACCAGATTTGACGACGGCCTATGACAACAGAGGTCGTTGCCCTGAGATGCACTCGACAGAAATTTGTTTGGCATATTATACAGCACTTTTCACGGTGCTCATCAGTAGCGGCGCTAGGGGGGGGGGTCTAGGGGGCTAAGCCCCCCCCTCTAAAAAGGCCATCCATTTTTTCCCATGTAAAAATAAAATATTTGCACGATTAACTCCTTTTAGCCCCCCCCCCAAATAACCGTAAGGTACGCACGAGGTTTGACAGACAGTTCGGCGGATGACGAAAAAGGACCATTTTCAAAGATTTCGACCAAATGACTAAAAAAGTCGTCAGAAATTTTGACGGCGAAAATGGAAAGTTTTCTTCGGATTTTTTATTTTGGTCGATGACTAAAAAAAAGGTCGTCAGAAATTTTGGGGACTGAGACGAAATTTTTTTAAATTATTCCCCAAAAATCCAGCCCATAGGCGGAGACCTGGGCGGAGACTTGGGGGACGGAAAGATTTTTGATGGACGAATGGCTGAGTGTCGCAGAAAAATTTCCATCTTTTGCCGGCAAAAATTTCTCACGACCGGCGAAATCTCGGAAAAAATGTCTATTTTCGCCGCCAAAAGAGTTTATGACTTTTTTTAGTCTTGGCGCTCAACGATTGGGGGGGGGGGGACAAATGCATGGGCCGTTCCCCCCAACACCTCCGTTGGGGGGACCGTCCCTCTGTCCCCCTAGGTCTCCGCCCATGATCCAGCCCCCCGAAAACGAAAATCTTGAAATCCTGGCGCCGCCACTTATGCGCATTTTGCAAACATATCACATTTATAGAGCAGAGATTTGCGAAAGTGTCATGACTAGACTTTGGGATGAGGAACCTCACGTAAACTTACAGGCTGAGACTAACTTCTTCGACGCAAGAAAGTTCGTACTCTAAGACATTTCATCAGGTAAATGACGGTGAAAGCATGCAGATTTATAGTAAGCTTAGTATCGTTTTAGGTTAAATAGTTCTGGTAGATTATGAGGACAGGCAGACATAATTAAGCATACAGAGAATAGCGTAAAACGTCCAAATTATTCCAACAGATCTGGGAGGTGTCGTAATTTTCAGGGCTGTTTTTAAGGAATTTTTAGAACTGCGCAACTCTTTCTTTCCTTTACCATCTTCCATGGTAAATTACTTCCAATCGGATGACAATGACCTTTTTGCTAGTTTTAACTGTACATAAGTGCTTCTACAGCTGCACAAATTCATTTAGAACTGCACATTTTGTGTACAACTGCACGTTAAAAAAAGCCTTGGTAATTTTTCTCTAACGGCGTCGCCTTGTGAACTTCAAGTCGTCAGCGCATTTAGGGTTCAACTTTTTAATTTGATTTAGGACGAGTATTTGTAGAAAAAACTGGGTTAACCTATGGCAAACGATAAAATCTAACATCTTGTCCGAGATTTTTTTATCAAAGCTTGCGCGGTTGACTTAAGCTATTAAACTCTAGAGTTTACGACGCTGTATATATCAAACTGGTACATTTTGTTTTCTCATAAGGTGCATGGATCATATCCCGGAACAGTTTACAACTAAAAGAGATAATCATCGAAACATCTTCAAAACATATAAAATGCACCCTTTTGATCTGTTTGATTACCGTGTCAGACAGTCCATCAAGTGTGTTCCCAAAAGCGCTTTGCAAGACGTGCTTGAGTTAGACCCCCTAAGCCGCCATCGCCGCAATTGATGGTGACGCCGGAAATCCGCCGGAAATATTTCGACTTCGGCCATCAGCCGCCAAAATTTATTTAATATTATTATTAGACCTACAGTACTTGAAGTTCGTCCGCAGAAAAATTCCACAGGATACGTTTTGTCTACGACAATTATAAAATAATAGAAATGTAGCTCTCCCCTAAGAGGAAACTGTGCATGTATTTTGTCTTATTTCTAAAAGTAAATGTACTTTTTAAAGAGTTCAAGTAGGCCTAGAGCTGACACTTGACAGTTAGTTGGCCGCTGCACCGTTTTGCGCAGTTCTACAGTTTTGTCTCACCAGGTATCTTGAATTTTTATAGAGCCACTCATGGCATCCTTTAGTTCACAGAGACTGAAGTCTATATAATGCAGCTATCTTTTTTGTCACATACAGACAGATCTTCACCTAGTGTAAATCTTGCAATCTACACGGGCTTAAAGACTGACTGAATATGGCGACAGATTCCTTTGGGTATGAAATAGAAGTCGTCTCGCAGTACTATGCCAAGTACCGACCAACTTATCAACCGGAACTTCATGAAAAAATCCTCCAGTACCTCGACGAAGGATCGGAGGGAAACAGAAGACGAGGTCTGGCCGTGGACGTCGGATGTGGTAGCGGTCAGAGCACCCTTGCCTTGACCAAACACTTTGAGAAAGTTATTGGCATCGATTCGAGTGAGACCCAACTGATCGAGGCAGAGAAGGCCAGTGTCGACTATCGTAACGTCGTGTGCAAACAAGCAAGGGCTGAAGATTTGAGTTCAGCTGTGGCTACGGAGAGCGTTGATCTCGTCACAGCTGGCGCAGCGGTTCACTGGTTTGAAATAGAGAAATTCTACGAAGAAGCTGCGAGAATTCTTAAGCCAGGAGGGGTTTTGGCCGTTTACACCTATGATTTGCCTCGCTGGAAGAACCAAGACGCCGACAACCTAATCCATCCAGTTAGTTCATTTTTGGTGTTTATCTATGCATTAGCGCAGCAACGAATTGAGATTAAGTTAATTAACTGTTATGGCGCTAACGCATCAAATTATAAGCTACATCTTTCAATCCTATCCTATTGCCATAATTTTCAAGCATATAGCGACCCTTCGCCGAGATTCATCGTTACCCAAACTTCTGGCCACGGAGCCCTTTACAGTATAATTTTTCTGGCATGCGGAAACCCACTCTCGACTAAGCGCATCGCAGCACGAATAGCGCTTGAGAACCATACTTATGTAGGCCTACATACCGGTACCTTAAACACGCACAATTGTAGAAAGTTTTTTACTAACAAATTAAATTGCACTGGGTTTGAAAACCACGACTCGTGGATCACAATACTAGGAGTATCCTACACGAAGTTGGAATGCGAACAGCGCTTTTGCTCAGTATAATAATAATTATTATCGTTTTCGCATCGCTCAGTATGTAGGGTGACACTGATGGCGACTATTAAGGCGTAGTAAATAAGGGCGACAAGAGTTTTAACGGTTGCACTGAAAACATCTGATCAATGCTAGTTTCTTGCTTAAGTTTCTTAGAGGCACCCTGAAGAAATACTGGCAGGAAGGAGCCAACCACGTCTTCAACGGTTACATAGAACCATGGAATCTTCTGACAAAGTTCTTTGGTCAATGCATTCGGTGAGTATTATAATTCATTCAATAGTTTAACTGGACAGCGATATAACAAACAGGTGAAGGCAATGAATAGGCTTGCGGCGTGCGTGTAATCTGGGAATACTTTCCTATTTATTACAATGGCGGCGCCAGGATTTCAGTTTTTTGGGGGAGGGGCTGAAGCCTCCCGGAGGAAATTTTCCATTTTCATACGCCAAGATTTCTGACGACTTTTTTTAGTCATCCGGCCCCGAAATATCATGGAAATTTTCCATTTTCATCCGACCAAAATTTCTCACGACTTTTTTTAGCCAGCCAGTCGAAAATCGTGGAAATATTTCAGTTTTGTATGTAAGAAAACCCTATGGCCTTTTTTAGGGGGAGGGCTTAGCCTTTTATAGGGGACCTATCCCCCCTAGCAGCTCCCTAGCGCCGCCACTGATTTATTACAGATTTGAACAGCTTTCATACTTAAATCCCTTTCAAGTCGTTTGAGACAGGCTTGGTTTAGTTCTATGTTTTGCATAGGTTTTTAATGACTCTAAAACAAACATTACCGACACCTGACGATTCCCTTAAATACCGAGTTTGTGAGCATTTTACTTGCCTCGCATTGGTTTCCAATTCTTAGCGTAGCCTATGTAGGTGCTCTCGAAGGGAAACCTGTTTCCTTACATTTCATAACATACATTGCTACACTAAAGTGACTAAACGTACAATAATTGTTGAACTGTACGATTCATATGAGGCGTAATACAAATGTGGGAATTGCCGGCACTTCTACCTTTAAAAGTAAGTACCGTAGTCTGCAGAGTTAGCAACGCTGACAGTGTATTTTTTGTCCAAATAGGGACGATTCCATGTCACTGAGCTTCAACTGTACCCTTCAAGAGGCGATTGGCTACATCAAATCCTATCCACAGTACACATACTACAAAAACGAGCATCCGGAACATCCAGACGAACTGGATCTTATCACTGAAAGGTATCCACCAGAATTGTACCATCGTACCATGACGGTTTATTTAGCGCCAACCATGGGGGGATTCAGAGATTCTTTACCTTTGTCGGTTAGTTGGTTTTGTCTCTATAATGCTATAGGAAATGTGATGCTATGCGCATTAAGTGGACAGTAAAAAAGTCGATGGCGATGAGCGATAATAAATAACTTCGTAAGGATTTAAGCCATGCACCGACTGACTGACTGACTGACTGACTGACTGACTGACTGTAAGTAGTAATAGCTCACGTATGACTCACTTACTGGTTTGCTTACCAGTTAATTACCTGACTTATTCGCTATTACTACTTACTGTCTGACTGACCAACGAACGTTCTCCCGTTCGAGTGTATCTGTTGTGCAGACTCTTCTTGAATACAGCATAAAAGATTTGTTTTAATTTTAGACTGAAGAACGTTTTTGGCCCAGATTCAATGGAAGAGAAAGTACTGCGAGGATCCGGTGCAGTTTATCTGCTTTTAGGAAGAAAGCTCTAAGCCGTGAAAATTGAATGTCGGTTGCCATAACAACTACATGCACATGATAATTATTATGATATCTATGAACATGAGTTAGTTTGTTTGCGTGTTTCAGTGTATTATGCAATACATGTAGCTGAGGCTTTGCGGTAATGGATTAGATGTTAGAGTTGAGGTTCAACGCTTCATTATAGCTGCCACCACATAATGTTGATTAGACTGTGTAGGTTTTAGTAGCTTTCGGATGCAATTATAGCAGCGCTTTTATTTAGTTTAATATACAGTAAACCATTTGAGTTTAATTTCATATGATGAATTTCCTGCATTGGGATAGTCCCAATGCAGGCCATGGCTATGCTCATGTCCCAATGCAGGTCATCAATGGTCAAGGCACTACTTTTGAGATAATAAAAAAAATGTATGAATGATCCCCAAATTTCACCATATGCTTTGCAATAATTTATACTGCCCTAAACAATTTAATGATGGTTTAAGCTAAATTGGCACTAGACGTTTATTGCAGTGCTAGAGACTGAATGAGTAAAAATTTTAATTTTTAGCCCGAAATTTAAAATTTCCAATATCTCTGTAAAACTTTTCTTTATTACAGGATAAGACGTATGATCATTCGCCACATGAAAATACGTTCCCTGGGTGGCGCCACATGCGACAATAATTATATAGCCACGACTTCGATACCACTACTACTGTCCCAAAGCAGGACCTGTCCCAAACTTGGACATTCTCCCCTACCCCTGCATTGCTAATAGATTTACTTCCCAATATCAACCCAAAAACCCTGAATGGAAGAATTAACCTGTACAAACTTTATTCTCGTTAGTTTATTCAGACGAATCAACGCACTCGTCAGGTTAATTAAGGACTAATCTATCTACGAAATACAAGTTCAGCAGACACTGAATTATTGCAACACGTTACGATGCAATGCAATCCAGACAGAAATATTCAACGCAATTTCGCATAAGACTGTACAACATGATGCGAGAAAATTACGGTGTTCGGTGTAATTAAATGCAATCAAAACATGTAATCAGATGCAATCAAGACATGTAATCAGATGCAATCGAGACATGTAATCAGATGCAATCAGGACAATCACAGGACATGTAGGCTAATTATATGCTATCAAGACATGTAATCAGATGCAATTGAGACATGTAGGCTTAATCAGATGTAATCAAGACAAGTAATTAAATCATAAATGTAATCAAGACATGTAACCAGATGTAATCAAGACATATAGCATGACATAGGCATAATCAAATGCAATCAAGACATACATGCAATCAAATGTAATCAAAACGTGCAATCATATGCAATCAAGACTTGCCATCGAAACGACACGATTATTACAAAACGACAAGACACAAAGACGATGATAATTATTCGCTTGTTGTTATAACGAGACGTTCAGCGATAAGTAAACAGTACGGATAATGATGATATGCGCATCTCAACGAAATGCAATTTATGAGTATCTGCTGCGGTGGGCTCACAAAGCTGGCGATTAGTTATAGCGTGGTAGTCCACAGATTCAATGCCCCTTAATACGATATGTCAACTTTCTCATAAAGCGCCGTTTTATACATCTATATATAATGTAATGTAATGTATGGTAAACCATCGGTCTGAAACCAAAATACAAATCGCACGTTCTGCTACGTGATGGAAAACTGCACGCCGCAAAGACATATACAGAACGAATACGACCGAGTAGGACACAACAACCACTGTAGTTTATCATCCGTCAGATTTTTTTGTGCATGCAGGATCAGGGTACGCTTTGCGGGAAAGAACTCCAGAAATCTGAGGGGCACGGTCCCTGGCGCAGAGCATCGACGGTCATGACCGGCTTCCGGTTGTGTTCCTCAGCAGCGCCGCCAAGCGAATTGGCGACGACTCCCCCGTAGCTGACCCGGATGTTGGACACGAGACTTCCGCTTCCGGTTTGGACGAGCGACTGGACGACGGATGGGGCGGAAACGCGAAAGCAGAGCTGCGTCGGGAGGCGTTTCCGGCGGAACCTCTGCGAAGTGTGGCCACGGAAGATGGCAGCACGATCTCCAATCAGCTGTACGTCGATGGCGATCCGAATCGACGACCAGTTTCCGGTTGAGTTTAGGCTGACCGGAAACTGAATGGAAGCGTTGAGAACGGTGACGTTGCGATCCAACGTTGAGAGTGAAAAGCTGAAGGTGTTCGTCCATTCGCGTCGGTTCAGCCTCGCTGGAGAAGGTACTGTCAAATCAATAAGAGTGTTGCTTACATCCCAAAAGCGCCGCATGCATAATTGTGCCTATTTATCTTATACTAGATGGCGTACCCGGCGTTGCCCGGGAAATTTAGGATTCGCCCCAGTCCCGGACAATGCCTTACTTCCCCACCCTCACCGCCGGCTCCACAATCGCCCGCTTCCCACCCCACTCACCCCACACCACCCATCCCACCCACCTCACTCAGGTGAAAAACTGTGAAACTATGGAAACGGTATGAAAGTTTATAGCGAAAATTAGTGTTAACGCCCTCCACCATGGTGATACAGATTCGCCAACCACTCCACCAGGTGTCCCATGCCCACACCGACACAGTAGTGAAGGTTTGGAGTGAAAATCTTAAAAAAAACTGTTGAAATGTATGCCGGTAAAATGAGTGTGACAGACACACAGAATCTTCTCTTTATTTATATAGATAGACTACGGTAATTATATTTATATGTATTTTTTATACAAATGATACTTATGATGATGATTGCGACAACGACGACGACGACGACGACGACGACGACGACGATGACGATGACGACGACGACGACGACGACGACGACGACGACGACGACGACGACGACGACGACGACGACGATGACGATGACGATGACGATGACGATGACGATGACGATGACGATGACGATGACGATGACGATGACGATGACGATGACGATGACGATGACGATGATGATGATGATGATGATGATGATGATGATGATGATGACGATGACGATGACGATGACGATGACGATGACGATGACGATGACGATGACGATGACGATGACGATGACGATGACGATGACGATGACGATGATGATGATGATGATGATGATGATGATGATGATGATGATGATGATGATGATGAAGTTCTTTACCGTACTTTGTCTGCTGATCGTGAGATGCTGTGATTGGCAAGGGAGTGGCATGACCGGAAGTCCTCCATCTCCGTCTGTCATCTGATGCAAGATGGCGTCCATCGTGCAGTTCGTGTCGTCCAGCCAGCAGTTCAGCATCTCGTCATCACCTGGTAAGTGATACACAACAGTGACATAATAATTAATTAGTTCTAAGAATATCTTCTTCGGAAATCCAGCAGTCTATAACTCTATAGTCTATACCATCCGATGCTCATTTACTGGTGGAAAATTGGAAATCTGTTGAGAGTAAGTCATTATTATACTACACGTTGTAGGCTACAAATATGTTGGCGACAGGGCTGTACTCAAGAGTATACGCGGGTATACGGTGTATACTCACCTCCAGGAAAAAATGACAGCGTATACTCACCTCAAAAAACGAGAGTACACGCGGGTAAACAGCGTATACCAACCTCAGTAAAACCAAGTGGGTACGCGCAGGCAAAAATCGCGAATTACGAAGGTCAAAAATCATGAAAGTAGAGCGTTTTACGTTGTTTTAAAGGTTTTCCGTGCAAAATATCACCGCAAAAAACTTCGCTGACTAAAAAAATTAATTAATGTCGTCAGAAATTTTGGCCGATGGAAGAGGGAATTTTCCATGAAATTTCGGCCGATGACTTAAAAAAAGGTCGTTAGAAAAGTTTTGCCCAAAAAGTCGATTTTTTCCGGCGGCAGCGTGTACTCACCTCAAAAGTTCTGAGTACAGCCCTGGTTGGAGATGGTTTGAAAGATGAATTATAAATTTAGACTTAGCAAAAACGTTCAACATTACAAACTAGCAATAATGTTCGTGGCAGGTTTGTTCGAGGTGGGGCACGGTGGCCGAGTGGTTAGAGCGATCGCCCTGTAACGCGGAGAGTGCAGGTTCGATCCCCGTCCGAGGCGGTCACTGTGTAGGGACCTTGAGCAAGTTCTTCACTCACAATTGCTCTGCAATACAATTGCAATTGCGCCTTTGAGGCGTGTG
This sequence comes from Lumbricus terrestris, assembly GCA_949752735.1. Lineage (NCBI taxonomy): Eukaryota > Metazoa > Annelida > Clitellata > Crassiclitellata > Lumbricidae > Lumbricus > Lumbricus terrestris. The sequence continues at coordinate 22,915,763 of OX457043.1, read as the reverse complement.
TGCATTTCTGAGTTTTGTAAGGAGGGCAATATCAAATTTCAGTTGTATTGTATTGTATTGTATAGCTTCTGTAGTAGGCCATGGGTCGTGAAAACGAGTGTATAGACCTACTGTACAGTGTAATGTACACTATTATCAAATGACTTCATTTTATTATGTGTAACATAGCAACAAGATCCAGTCAGGGGAGGCAGTGAGTGTTTAAATAAGTAAGAAAACCTAGCAAGTTTGACTGCTATTGAGATTAATCTGTCTTACAATGGAAAAATTTGGCCGTAGCCAGAATTTTCGGGGGGGGGGGGGTGTTTACTCGACCCTTAACAAGCCAACAAGAAACCGAATCAACTGAGTAAGGGATTTGGAGGATGTTCTAATCCATTGTGAAATGTGACTTAGAAATAAGAGCCTCAAATTTAAATCCCTTAGTCCTTCCATTATGATTGTGTTAGCAAATGCGTTATTTCATTGTAGCATTATTTCATTGTAGCATTATTTCATTGTAGCATTATTTCATTGTAGCATTATTTCATTTAGGGGGGAGGGGGTGTTAAAACACTAAAAAAAACTCCCCTTTGATTACAGCCTTGAACCTGTCTGACAACGAAAAATTAGGCATGTCTAGGCTTTGGTGCCCATGATTAGTGAAACAGAAACCGATTCAAATAGCTACCAACCTGTAACCTACAGGACTTGTCTCTGCTTCTAACAATCAGTAGGGCCCACACACAAAGGCGTAGGAGGCGGGGGTACAAGGGGGGGCAAATGCCCCCAAATTTCGGGCAAATGTGTTTTTCGGGCAAAACAGGCCTGGGCGGGAAAACATTCGGATTTTTTTCGGGCAAACAGGCACGGGAAAGATTTTTTCGGGCGCACATGGGTAAAACAGGTATATTTCTATATTTTCTGAAGATTTATAGAAGATGACTTAAAAAAGGTCACCAGATTTTTTCGGACGAGCAACCGGAAAAATTTTTGTATGTAAAATAACCTTTTCGGGCAAAAGTTAACATCTTTGCCCCCCCACCCCACTGCCGAAATGTCCCCTACGCCTATGCCCCCACAATCATGTGCGAAAATTGTCCACAATAAACTGAGTTCTTTCGAATTACATGTTCCGACTTCCGAGCTTTTCTTCATTATTAATGTTAGACCACAAATAGCAATAACAACGAAATATTTATTTCTAAAATCTGTGACTTATGTGGGAGTCCCAAATTGTGGGACCCCTAGTCGGCCGAAAATGCCAAACATGCATTAATCGGCCTCTGACTGGAGTCTGATTTCTGATTTGATTTTAATTGTGTTATGTCGATGAATGAATGAAATGGGTTTATTGCACGTTCAACTCTGGTTACACAATCATGAACGAGTAAGTACAGTACAAATGCAATTAGGAGCCGGTAAAAGCTTAAATTATCCTGACGCCTCTTCCCAATTAATAATCATGAATGATTTCATAAGATACGTATGACTTAACTAGGACTTAATTAAGAAAGCAACAGTGATGAACATAATAATTCCTCTTGCAATGAATTTTAACAATGCTAATACTTATACTATTGGAGACGACCAAGACGCCGAACGACTTTGTTTAGAAATAACTTCCAATCTGTTGACCAACTTCTTTCGACCTCGATCCTTATTTTCATTATCTCTACGACCTTCAAACAGCGTTCGGAGGTCTTCGACCAACCACAAGCGATGAATTTTTATCGATAAAAAATCAATTGGTAATTAATTAGTCCGCGAAGTCGATTCATGACGTCTGCAGACGCGGAGGGGAAGACAGGAAATGAAGCAGGCAGGACGGAAGGCAGGTAGGAAGGGAGGCAGGAAGGGAGACAGGAGGGGAGACATGAAGGAGACAGGAAGGGAGACAGTAGGGGAGACAGGAAGGGAGACAGGAGGGGAGACAGGAAGGAAGACAGGAAGGGAGACAGGAAGGGAGACAGGAAGGGAGACAGGATGAGAGGCAGGAATGGAGACAGAAGGGAGACAGGAAGGGAGACAGGAGGGGAGACAGGATGAGAGGCAGGAATGAAGACAGGAGGGGAGACAGGAATGGAAACAGGAGGGGAGACAGGAAGGAAGACAGGAAGGGAGACAGGAGGGAAGACAGGAAGGGAGGCAGGAAGGGGGACAGGAGGGGAGACAGGAGGGGAGACAGGAAGGGAGACAGGAAGGGAGACAGTAGGGGAGACAGGAAGGGAGACAGGAGGGGAGACAGGAAGGAAGACAGGAAGGGAGACAGGAAGGGAGACAGGAAGGAAGACAAGATGAGAGGCAGGAATGGAGACAGAAGGGAGACAGGAAGGGAGACAGGAGGGGAGACAGGATGAGAGGCAGGAATGAAGACAGGAGGGGAGACAGGAATGGAAACAGGAGGGGAGACAGGAAGGAAGACAGGAAGGAAGACAGGAGGGAAGACAGGAAGGGAGGCAGGAAGGGGGACAGGAGGGGAGACAGGAGGGGAGACAGGAAGGGAGACAGGAAGGGAGACAGTAGGGGAGACCGGAAGGGAGACAGGAGGGGAGACAGGAAGGAAGACAGGAAGGGAGACAGGAAGGGAGACAGGAATGGAGACAGGATGAGAGGCAGGAATGGAGACAGAAGGGAGACAGGAAGGGAGACAGGAGGGGAGACAGGATGAGAGGCAGGAATGAAGACAGGAGGGGAGACAGGAATGGAAACAGGAGGGGAGACAGGAAGGAAGACAGGAAGGGAGACAGGAGGGAAGACAGGAAGGGAGGCAGGAAGGGGGACAGGAGGGGAGACAGGAGGGGAGACAGGAAGGGAGACAGGAAGGGAGACAGAAGGGGAGACAGGAAGGGAGACAGGATGGGAGACAGGATGAGAAACAGGAATAGAGGAAGGCAGGCAGAAAGAGAGACAGGGATGGAGACAGGAAGGAAGGCAGGCTGGCAAGAAGGGAGGCAGGCTGGCAAGAAGGGAGGCAGAAAGAGAGGCAGGAGGGAGACAGGAAGGGAATTAGACAAATGCGGACGTGGGCTTCTAAATTTATCATTCACATGTCACTTCAGGCTATTCTTAAGTCCAGCAAAAAGTCAGGGCCTCAAAAACAAGCATCAGCGGCAGTCTGTACAGGCAGACAGTCTGATCTGTGTTGGATCATCTTCAGCCGACAGTTTTATCTTGGAAGCAGCTAGCCTACGCTGCATGTAGTTTTTATATGGTGTCAAGGGTAAATAAACTTCAGTGCTCCTTTGGGCTGGAACGAGGACAGAGGACAGAGACAGAAGGGGATGGGGGGGAAGGATGGTAGCGGCTTTAGCAGGGACATAAAAACATTTGCCCTGGTCGTTTCCCTGCTGCAAGGCCATCCGAATGTGTCTGCCCGGTCGAGAATTTGATTTATTTGAGGCATATAATTTTTTACATGCGCTGGTAACTCGTATCACTGCCCTGGTTGCAAAAATGCCATTTTGTAGAATGATGTCAGATGCGGAAAAGGGTGGGAGGAATATAAAGTACATTTAGGTCACCCTTGTCAGACTTCCTTACTGGGTTATCTCAAAGCCGCTCATAGGCCTGCTAGCCCTACTATGGCATCACGTTTCTGTCTGGGTGTTGTTTTAGATGAGCTTATAACTTTTAGAGAGTGTCCTGTGAAGAGATTTCGGTGACGAATTTCTTTCTTCTTCATTTTTTCTTCTGCTTCTTGCGCTTGCTCTCGTTCTTGTTCATGTTCTTTTCTTGCTCTTGTTCTTGTTCATGTTCTTTTTCTTGTTCTCGTTCTTGCTCATGTTTTTGTTCTTGCTCCTGTTCTTGCTCATGTTCTTTTTTTGCTCTTGTTCTTGTTCATTTTCTTCCTCTTCTTCTCCTGCTTCTTCTTTTTCCCCTTCTTCTTTTCCCCGTCTTCTTCTTCTTCTTCTTCTTCCTCTTCTTCTTCCTCTTCTTCTTCCTCTTCTTCTTCTTCCTCTGAGCGATACTTAGGCCTATTGGTCCTCATAGCTTTCCTCCATGCTCGCGCATAATGACAGAATTATCTGATTGTTGGATCTTTCTCTACGACAATCGATCTAAGCTTAGCCCATGACTTCTTCGGTGTTTCGAAATTTTGCTCACTGTGCCCAACAGGTTCCATCTGTGGTCATTGTCTTTCGTAGCAGGAGAAAGGCAGAAAGAGAGGCTTGCTGGTTCCACTTGATACGGTTTGTCTGTAGCAAGCAGTGTGACTACATCCACCTCCAGTTTATCTCACCTGTGACCGTTGAAAGAATCTGACCATATAGAGACTGACCTCGAATCTTGCCTCGGCTGATCGCCAAGCCAAAGACCATGTCATATACCTACCTATAACTTCTGTTACTATGGTAACAGTCAGGGCTTTTTTAGCGTGCAGTTGTACACAAAATGTGCAGTTCTAAAAGGATTTGTGCAGTTGTAAAAGCACTTCCGTGCAGTTGAAACTAGTAAAAATAAATAAATGTCGTCCGATTGGAGGTAATTTACCATGGAGGATGGGAAAGAAAAGAAGGGGTTGCGCAGTTCTAAATTTTTTTTAAAAACAGCCCTAGTAACATTTTCGCTATCTTCTGCAGCAGAAGGACATCATCCACATAATCTCTGCGTCGACAAATGCCCCTTTCGCAGTAATGGCGCCGAACAACTTTATAGGCTCCTCAAGTCAAGTAAAATCAAGTAACTTTTAATGCAACCAATTTCGCTCACGACACCGGAACTAATGAAACACTTCTTGCTACAAAGAGGTCGCCCAAAATGGATCATGATCCGTTGGGAGGGACACCCACAGAAAGAAATATTGCCAAATTAATCGATAGATGGAGTAAAAACTGATACACAGTGGAAAATTAAAACAGTCACGCAAGAAGCTTCACTAGCAGATATCGTTCTTAATCCACCATTGACTACCGTATAGAAGATTATTTGCATCAATGTGGTTGTACTCGGAGCGCCTCTCGGTATTGGCTTCTTTAAGGAGCGCTATAAAAAGTCTTGAAATTAATGAACGAATGCTGGATTGGACAGACTGGGTTCTATAATTTCGACCACCTGTGCTCCTACATTGTTATCAAGCGATCAGCCTACATGCATGGTTATTAAACACTTTCAACACCTAGCAAGCCGGAGTTTCCGCTTTCAACTTGCACATATTTCATGATGCCGCACTGAGATTAAGATTACTTTCAGTCTTTGCCAGAGGCAATAAAATACCTAAACAGCTTTGATTGTCCTTGATTAAAACAGAGCAAAGACATTTATTGCATACCGTAGGACATTCGATACTTTATAGGAAATTGCATTTCTGACAAACTGTTGATATTTGCCTTTTGTAAAAAAAAATTAATACCTAGCTTAGGACTTTCCACATGATAAAGCGACGGGTGCTTTCAGTATTAAAACCAGAGGAGACCCCACATAGGCTATGGCATATAGACGGTTGAATTATACGCGAATACTTTCCAACTGCCGAAGTATATCGTAATTTAATTGACCAGACTATGGCGTAGGAAAAAATAGGTTGGCTAATGCGTCAACTAGACCAGAGAGCAGAGACCAGACACGATTATTAATACTGCTAGGTTACTGCGTAGAAGTTTTCGATCTAAATCAGTCTAACGATGACGTATTGTCGAGTCTCGATCGATACGACAGACGACAGTTACAATGGAAAACAGATGTTCATTGTTAAGTCGTTTCATGTTCACGCCGCCCACGTGTCAATCTTTTCTACACGCGATAACGTCCACAGCGCTAAATTGGCTTCACGGAACAAAGAATTATTATTCTTTGTGTAACCAGACAGAAAAGAAAAAGAAAAGTAGGACCTAGGCATTGCTTGGTGACATGGTAGCAATGGACTGGAGTTCGAACTCCCATGGGCGGAGTTTATCAGGGGCTAGGAGGAAGACCCAGAGTCATTTTTTGCCGTGCAGGCCTAAATGGTATCTTGTTCGGGCTTAGCCCCTCCCCCATCCCCCCAGAAGGCGCAGACTCTTACATTTGTTCTGAATATGGTTCTTTTCACGAACGCGAAACATACGAATGACTAAAAAAAAGGTCATCAACTTTTTTGGCCGGGAAAATTAGTATTTTTCGCCGCGATTTCAGACCGAGGACTAAAAAAGGTAATCAACTTTTTGGGCCCGAGAAAATTTCTTTCGGCGCCGTTCGTCAACAAATTTAGCCCCTCCAAGAACGGAAACCAAACTCCGCCCATGCGAACTTCGAAACGTTTACGTTGCCAGACAGAGTGCCGTCTTGTTGCCATGCACTAAAGCGGTTCATTATTGTGATAAGCTTCTGAAGACAATGAATACCATTTTATTGTAGGCCTATAATAAATTACGACCTCATGCTACACTCGCCCTCTGATCTGATCATGGCTATCACAGAGACCTGGCTAGATGTTGCATTTTTTTATATAGCACGTTTTCATTTTATAGATTATGAGCCGATGGGTTTCTGGTATTCGTCTGTTTTCAAATTCTTTCCTAGCTCCTTTGAAGGATTATTAATTTGTTCGTGCCGTTGAGCGCCAAGCCAAAGAAAAAGGTAGGCCTAATTGTCCGATAGGCGTAATTTACAGACCGCCAGGCTCTGGCATTGAGGAGTTTCTGCTTGAACTTGACCAACTGTGTTCATAATTACAATTAAAGGTAGGCCTAAACCTATAATTTTAATGAGCGACTTTAATATTGACCTGATAAAGATAGAGGATCATCTTATTTTTTTATACCATGTCCATTGTCCACTCATTATCTTCTTCCTACATGTATATACCATGTCTAGACCTACTGGAATAACCGACCACTCAGCCACCATTATTTATAACATTTTTTTACTTAAGTCTAATGCCTCTGGGCTTTTTATAGGAAATTTCTAGAACTGCACAATCAGGAAATTTTTTAGTGCGGCGGTCTTGTTTGGCGAAAATTTCCCCAAGAAATATCGCGTCGGCGACGAAAAAAAACTGATGGCTTTTTTTAGTCATCAACTTGAAAATTGTCAGTTTATCTCATCTTCCTGCTTATTTTTTTACTGCACATGTCCTTCTTCCGTGGTGAACCGGCCTGCAATTACCTTTTTCTAATGATTTCCACTGCACACAACTGCTTTTACAACTGCACATAAAATTATGCATTTACAATTGCACATTTTGTGTAGAACTGCATGTTAAAAAAAACTGTAATGCCTGGTCCAACAATGTCATTATTGATAATAAAATCATCACCTCCAGTGGCGGCGACAGGGGGGCTAGGGGCTAAGCCCCCTTAAAAAATGCCAGCCGGGTTGTTTTTACATGTAAAATTGAAGTTGCGGTGGATGAAAAGTGAACATTTCCGTGAGATTTCGGCCAAATGACTAAAAAAGGTCGTCAGAAATTTTGGCGGATGGAAGTGGAAGTTTTCCATGAGATTTCGACCGATGATTTAAAAAAGGTCCTCAGAAATTTTGGCGGATGATGAAATGAAATTTACCTCCACGAGGGTTCAGTCCCCCCCCCTAAACGGAAATCCTGGCGCCGCCACTGATCACCTCTTAAATCTCGGATCATTTATCTGTTCTAAAATGTTTTAATCTCTGCAAGGAGTTGCACGAATTCCACTAATAAAAACAATCGAGTAACTACTGAAGAAGGAAAGAATAATTTTGGCATTCTGCTCACTGAGGTTAACTGGTTCTCTGTTGATAACCCGTGTAGCGATGAGGATGCAAGTAAAACATGCAATCGATCATTTCTTAATAATTAGCGAAAAGAATATGACAAGGCATTTCTTATAAATTCGTTTAAAAAACTGGAAATCTCTCTTCAAACAGCCCTGGATGACACAAAACCTTCTTAAATCTAGTCGATTATAATTAGTTGAGGTACATATATAAAGAATCCGACTCTCGCATAATATTATAATAAGTTACCTGTCAAAAACAAATTTAAAACAATAAAATTGGAGGCTGAAAAGCAATTTTTGCCGAGTAATTTTGCAAGCACAATATTAATCTAAGACAAACTTGAAGCCATATCAGGCACATATTGTAAAGTGGGCGAAGTAGTTAAATTAGAACCGCTTATAATTAATGGAACTAAAAATGAGAATCCTGAAGAGATAGAAAATTGTTTTAACGAATATAGGCATCGGATTTTTCCATGTCTTGATGAATGTTAATACTAAGATTTCTATTGCTATTCTGCATTTTATGTGTGCTGCATCTCATCATGCTGGTACCAAGTGTAGGCTAATTACTTTCCAAGAAATAATACGTGTCCCTAGGCCCCTATGTACCTTATCGGAATCTTATCCCTTTGGGCCCTTTGGGGGCATCGTTTGTAACCCGTCTGTCTATGTTAAATTACCATCATTTTCTGTTTCTTGTTCCATGGTTGCAATAAAAAGATTGATTGTTTGATTGATTGACTGACTGATTGATTGATTGATTGAATGATGACGTTGACATATTATTTGAGCAGGGCTGTAATCGAGGTATGTAGCCTATACACGCGGGTTTGCGGCGTGTACAAATCTGGAATCTCGCAAATATTGTATGCAATATAGCCCTATATACAGGGAAATTACCTGCAGACATGACTGTCTAGGCCAGTGCTGTCCAACGTGTGGCCCGCGGGCCGCATGCGGCCCGCGAGGTGGTTTCAAGTGACCCGCCGGGGATCACTAAAATATGTGCACTTTGTGTGACAGTTGAGTTCTAGTTCTAAGCCTTAGAACTAGAACTCAACTGTCTCTCGAAGTAATGATCGCTGTCACTTGCAGGCGTGCTGGAACTCTGCAGCCTACACATCTCATGGACTGGCAATCGTGGCTTGTGTAGTCCACATGCTATTATTAATTATTATTATTCCTGTGGGATTTGTCGAACTCTTTCTAAAAACTGCTCAAGACTTTCCTGGGTCGAGAGCATCTCTGAATAGTTATTTTGAACCGGCGGTATTAAATTTCATATATCGATAGCTAGATAGTAGATTGCAAGACAGGTTGTAATCATTCAATATTGAATTTCAATACTCATTTCAAAGTTAGTATAATATATTATCAATAAATTTTAGCCACTACTTTTGAGTTTACTATTGCGGCCCTCGGCTTCAAGAATCTTGCTTTTGCGGCCCGTGGTAACCAAAAGGTTGGACAGCACTGGTCTAGGCAACTGTAGAGTGTAAGCTTTACTTCGTGGATTTTTATAGGAATTTTCAGACTGCACAACCCCTTCGTTCCCTTCCAATCCTCCATGGACCATGGTAAATAACTCCCAATCGGATAGAAGTGACCTTTTAAAACTGATTTCAACTGCACAAAAGTGCTTCCAAAACTGTACGAATTGATTTACAACCATTGCACATTTTTGTGTAGAACTGCATGCGAAACAGGCCTGCAGTGTATATACTCACGTGACACTCTAATTCTGTCAGTACTATTATACAGTCCTGTCTTTACGTCGTAATATTTCTCTGACCTCTTTGTCTGCTTCGATTCCTCCTCGACCCGGATCCGGTGTCGTTTACTTCGAGGCTCGATAGCGGTTCGACTGCTGGAGATCTGTCGCTTCCGTTTACCCAGGATTCCGTTGAATTTCCGGTCCATTCGCCGACGACCTCCGTGGGATCGGCGGTCGTGACGTCATTTCCGATGTGACCGATCATCAGCAGCATGAGGAGCAGGGTAATGACGTCCGTTCTGACGTCACGGTTCCATTCAGCGAACCGTTTCATGACAGGAATATTCGGGGAACGATAAAGGTAACATCCCGCGTCGTCTACGACCTCAGCTCAGTAGCCTACACGGCACGTTCTTCTGTAAACAACAGAACTGTCCAATCACCACAATACAGGCTTCTAGAGCGTCACTCGAGCGCCAACCGCGGGGCACCGGCTTATTCACGAGCGACGTGATATGAAGTCGTTCCAAATAGAATAGCCTTGAGCGAATGTGATCTCTATTACATGATTCATTCTACGTGTCTAGTAAGCAGATAGAACGTGGTATCGGCGAGCAACATGCCGACAAACTTTCTGCTGTCTGACTAAGCTGCTGAGCGTTCCTATCGAACCCACCTGTCCTGCTGGATCCTGGATCATCCAGGTTGCGCAATTACTTCCCGATATTTATCTTGTCATCCACGACGACTTTGACGAATGTACACTGTCGTGATTTTTGCAAAACAATCGCCGCCGAAGCAGCCGCACAAGGCTACAAAAAATCTGCGCGACGCTGAACAGATTGGTCTGCATAGTTCATATTTCGATACCAAGCACCGCGCGGCGCTGCTTCTGCGTGTAGATTATAAATAGTAGTGCTGAAAGTCAGGAGGCGATCAATTTAGATCCAAAGGCCAGCATGGCGACGACTGTTGCAGTTGCAGACGTCAGTGTAGACATATTTATGCAGCGCTGGCGATGTCTGTTATAGACGCCTGGATGTTGATCGTGGCTGGATAAAGCCGATGCATGCAACGTCGCTGCACCCATTGACTCCGCGGCCAGTGCTGCGGACTCATTACTTTTGTCCGGCTACGTTTCGCTGTTTTCGAGCGACTGATGAAATTATTTCGTAGAGCTCAGTGAAAGAGATTTCTTGACGACACCGAGGTAGGGTGGTCGCCATGTGAAAGCGTCGGACTCGAGTCAATCGACACCGGATCTGTTTTAAAACACAAAAAATAGTTTATTTTTAAAGCGTTCATTCGTTGTTTAAAATTTAAAAAATATGAAAAAGACAGATCAGAAAGGGGCAGGGTAGAAGTCGTGCGATGTGGAACTAGGGTCGGTGGCGATAACTGAATAGTAACACGCTGGCACGAAGACCAGAAGGAAGCGGGTTCAAATCCGCTGCTCCCCCAGTCCACTCCCCACAAGACCAACTCAGTTTTCCACTCCCGAAGGGCAACAGTAAAATTAGCAGCAGCTTCACTGCGCTGGTAACGTTGGATTCGGCCATGAGACCATGCATGGCCATCTGCCGCCGATGTATTGCAATGCTACCTGAGAGCTGATGGCCTGACACTGGAGATCAGCTCCGAGACTGACGATCGCGAATCAAGTACGAGCAATAACTCTGTGTTTATTTCTCTCATTTGATATAGTGCCTCTTCAAGTTCTACTCAGATCAGAGGCGCTCCCGACTACAGTGCGGACACTGAATCGGAGTTTCACGCCGAAGTGCACGAGCAATTGCGAGTGAAGGACTTGCTCATTGCTCAAGGTCCCTAGGAGGCGACTTGAGGTGGATTCGAACCTGTGGCTCCAAAGCACCGAAAACACCGCAACACCACCGCGCCACTTTCAAAATATGAGCCTACTAACCAAGTGAAATTATGCTCTTCAAAATGGCCAATTCCTAAAAGAGCCGCAGATGAGAATCTTCCACTGCATGCATGATGAAAATCTTGTCGATGTTCAAACCATGTTCACAGCAACCAATCAACTTGCAACGCGGTTAATTACTATGCAGGGGCCTTGAAACTCGAGTCATTCACTGACGATATCTCAGTTCCATAGTCTACATATTCTGTCGTATGGTCATAAGTGCACATCCGAACTTTGGAAGGAGGGCAGTCATATCTAATATAGTTCTATAAAAACGATTTGGGGTTGACGATTGATGGGTGGTTGCCAGTTGACAAGCCATGCAGTTTGTGATAACGATTCGAGAAGGGCTCAGCACAGGATCCAAAGGCACGTGACCCGAAGGCACGTGACCTCCACTGTTGTCCTCGTGAGTCTATCAACGTCAGAATAATTTCAGTTTTTGCAGGCAATGTGACCTAGCGAATGATGTGTGAACGACAGAAGGTCGTTGTTTTTGGCCCTAAAAGTCAAGCAAGCCATCATCATCTTCATTGTCATAATCGATTTCATCATCATTATCACTATCATCATCGCCATCATCACCATCATCACCATCATCACCATCATCACCATCATCACCATCACCATCATCATTATTATCGTCATCATCATCATCATCATCATCATCATCATCATCATCATCATCATCATCATCATCATCATCATCATCATAATCGTCACTCCGTCATCGTTGCTGTCATTATCATCATCATCATCATCATGGTCATAACGCAGGTTTCGTGAGTTATAAGCTGGTGCCCTGTAAGCTTAATTTACTTTAGAATGGCGCTTCAGAAATTTGCAGTTTAGCCTACAATTACGATTGCAATTACCAATTCAATAAGTTTGTAATATTTCCTTTCGGTTGCGCTTTCCCTCTGGCATCGATCGAAATTCGAAAACGAAAAACTGTAGATACAGGATGTTGGAACCCCAAATCCATAACTGTCAATCAAAGATCCGCATTTCGTCGTCTGAGAATTATCTTCGCGTATCTCCACTTTTGTGAATTCCGAGAAAACCGAGTTTGAAGTTTCGGAACTTTGGACGGAAATTTTTTTTAAATGAGTGCAATAAAACTTCAGGCAAAGACGTCATATTAAAGCATCGGCATTGAATAAAGGATGTTGCATAAAAATTAAATTGAAATTTAGAATGGTTTTTGTGAAATTTTGGAAAATGTTGTAAAAAATTGACATACGGTTCTGTGGCTTCGAATTGATAAAAACACTTTATCGCATGTCCATCAGTAATTCAGTTTCATGTTGTCGTATATCCAATTCTGCAGTAGCTTTTACTGCTTGAAAACTCGTCGCATGGCAGCATGAGAATTATCTTCGCGTATCTCCACCCCTATTGTCAACCATTGAAATAATCGAAGTTGAAGTTTTGGTAAAATTTTACGGAACAAATACATGTAAAAAGTGGAGATACGACAATGCAATCCTGAACATGGACATACGGCAGGCAGTTTTCGGTGAATATCTTTAAAACGGCTTGTCTTAACTATTAAAAGTGATGAAAGAGAAGCAAATTTTTGCTACAAATCAAGTCTAAACTTGATTTTTTTTAAATGGAGATACGCGAAGATAACTCTGAGGAGACGATTTTTACTTACCAATCATTACCAGACAACTGAGACAATCGAGAGTTTGCATCGATGCAGAGGATAATGTAGAATGTACAATGTACATGTAGCCTAACCCTACCGAAACTCAGACCATTTTCGATGATAAAACACAGACCAGAATCTCCGATGTCTGATCGTTATGATGTCAGTCTGAATTATCTCGTACGCTAACAACCACCACCACCACCACATGCGACGACAGCGGCCAATGTATCAGTGTCAGGATGATATGACATAACCAACAAGAATTTTTCAACGGAAAAAAATCCATGCGCACGTGTAAAGCTCGTGCGTCTACCTCATTTGCTTTATCGGATCCTATTATAGCCAACTTATTCAACTCATAAATAATCAGACGAAAGCATTAGTCTATCTACCATTCGCTATTCCATTTAAAAGATAGTTAACCTTGACCTCGTTGGCATAGAAACAGCGCGGTGTTAATGTCAATGATCGATGTCTACACATAGGAGTGGTTTGCGATAAGGGGCAACCCATATATTACGTGCGCAAAAAGTCGTATCCTCGACCCTTCGCACGCACCCGTACAATTTGTTGATCCCCCCGCCTATGCGTGAGTACAAATAACCTTCTCTACCCACCATTATAAAGGACATAATTTATATACAATTACGATTTTTAGCTAAAGCCATTTATAAAACAGATATTTTACTTGGCCTGTCTAGTGTCTACTATTTATTGTTGTTGAGCATCATATTTGCTAGCTAAATTTGTTAACTGTTATAGTTCAGTAGTCTATAGCTCACTGTTTAGATCTAAAGTTCTAAACAGATCCAAACAGAATATATTAATTTTAATGTAGTCAATTGACTCAATTACCATCTCGGACGACGGTAGGATACTACAGAGAAGTGAATAGGCTGACGTCTGTTTGCTTGTATGTGCACTTGTTATAGCACCCCTTCAAGCTCGCTACTCAGAGGCGCTCCCAACTACAGAGCGGACACTGCATCGGAGTTTCACGCCGAAGCGCTAAGCAATTGCGAGTGAAGGACTTGAGAACGTCATAATTAGACATTTATTTTGCCGAAACCCTCTCCTCTCGTGAGCCCTCCCCCCGCGGGCCCCGCCCCATAAGCAAATCGCCTAAATCCCGTGACCTCTTCCCCTCTGTGAGTACGTTATTATGTGGACAGTCTCTGATAGTAATGGCACGAAGACCGCAGCCCTTCCTATTATAGCATCTACCGAGCCATTTATTCGGAAGATGGCGTTGGTGAAGTCAGTTGTGGGACGTGATATTAAGGCCTTGCATGGTATCCGACAGTTAAATTGATAATTTCGTCTCGTGTAATATGCCAGTCCCCAGCCTGGATAAAGGAGGAGGGTGACCCTAATCACCTTTGATATGGCAGTGACACGTAGCAAGCTAACTTGTGATCATACGTTCATTACTGCTTGTAATCATAATTCGTTGTCTCACTTTGAAAAAAATAAACGAAAATTATTATTATTATTATTATTATTATTATCATTATTATTATTATTATTATTATTATTATTATTATTATTATTATTATTATTATTATTATTATTGTTATTGTTATTATTATTATTATTATTATTATTATTATTATTATTATTATTATTATTATTATTATTATTATTATTATTATTATTGTTATTGTTATTATTATTATTATTATTATTATTATTATTATTATTATTATTATTATTATTATTATTATTATTATTGTTACTATTATTATTGTCATTGTTAGTAATGTATGATCTCTAATGTGATGTAACATTATTTGTTATTTCAATAGCGCCGCTCACAACCGTGGCCATTCAGTAGCGCCACCAGTGCGATAACCACAGATAAAAATAAGTCTAAGAAGAAACAGACAGACAGACAGACAGACAGAGACATAGACAAGACAAGCAGAGAGACAAACAAACAGACAAACAGAGAGACAGGCAGAGAGAGCGAGAGAGAGACAGAGAGACAGAGACAGAGACAGAGACAGAGACAGAGACAGAGAGATATCCAGAAAGCATAGTCCACGCAGAGAGGAGGGAATGAAATACCATAAGGGGCCGTCCATAAAGTACGTCACGCTATTTTTGACCATTTTTGACCCCCCCTCCCCCTGTCACAAACTGTCACAAATCTCGGACCCCCCTAAAGTACGTCACACTTTCGAAAATTAAAAAACATAACCATTTACCTAACCCTCTAAACCCTAGGATACTATCCCTAATCCCTCTGATAGTGACGTGTGTCCCTAAACGCTTTGATGGTGACGGAAAATCAACTTTTATCCCGCCAGGCCGGGTTTTAGACACGCCTGGCCGGGCCGGGTCTGATTTTAGATACTAAGAACCAAAAAAATATAAAAGAATTTTTAAAATAAATGTGTGACGTCACACATGGCCTGACCCCCTCCCCCCTGTCACAAACTGTCACACTTTCTTACACCCCCTCCCCCCTGGAGCGTGACGTACTTTATGGACGGCCCCTAAGGAGGGCCCAATTACGGTAAAGGATCGAGTTTGAGCAATAGTGATCCGAGCTCGTGGAACAAACAGGTCAGTCTTGCCCAGAGAAAGTAGAGGTCGATGAGAAGATGCAGAAAGATGAGAACGAATGAGATCACTGAGATATTTCGGCGAAGACCCAGTTTGTACTTGAGGACCAAAGCAAGAACTTCATATTGGATGTAGGCCGAGAGAGAGAGAATGAGAGAGAGAGAGACAGACAGACAGACAGACAGACAGACAGACAGACAGAGACAGAGAGACAGAGAGACAGAGACAGAGAGACAGAGACAGAGAGACAGAGACAGAGAGACAGAGAGAGAGACAGAGAGACAGAGAGAGAGACAGAGACAGAGACAGAGACAGAGACAGAGACAGAGACAGAGGAAGTCAGTGTAAAATTGTAAATGGTTGACCATAAACGATTATATATGAGAGTATCTACATATAGGAAGGCGAGCAATCAATCAATCAAGCAGCAGCACTAAGGACAGATTGAACGAGAAATAGACGGACCTTAGGAAGACCAATAAGATGGGAATTACATATACATTGATCAATTCTGGAACCGACAAATGCATGGACTATGGGTATCATTAAAGAGAGGGATACGGATATGCGAATGGCCCTGAGACGATGGAGGTGAAAGTATATTATAAGAGGAGGGTGCAAGGTCGGATACATGAGTGTGAGCCGCCAAAAATGACACCTATACTATGACGCACAGAAGTTGAAAATGTAAATTGAGGGAAGGTTTCAGAGAGAAGACGAAACTTGATTGTTATAATTTGCTGGCGAGTGTCAAGCCACGTGAGTTGAGTTTTGGAAGAGTCAAGTGAAAGATGATTGGAAGACATCTACAAGTGGTAAATCGGGGGAGGGGGTTGGGTCAATAATGTAATTATACGATCGTAATCTTAATCGTAATCTCCAGACTTCTAAGGCGCTACTCGAAAACCGAGCGCGGGGCATCTCAAAGGCTGAAGAGTGGTCCGAAGGTGGTCCGGGTCTAGTTAGGTGACCCCGGTCTAATGAACCAATGTGCATCGAGTAGACGGAGAACCATGAGCATAGGTCTGAACGTCATCATCATTCATCCGCAAAGACGTGGCCAGTAGCAGAGTGACGTGAAAGCAGAGAAAGTAATATACATGAAAGTCGATCGTGTAGGTCCCAGTGTGAGAATTGTGGAAAAATAACTGGGGGGGTTGGACCATTATCCACTTGGAATTCGGGTGTAAAAAACATACTTTAACATGGGGCTCTAAGAAAGACTGGGGGGGTCGAAACCCCCCAACCCCCCCGGCAATTCTCACCCTGGTAGGTCCTACAGAATGAAAAGTAAGGGCTCAAGGGCTGATCGTGTGGAACTCCTAAAAAGACCGGCATCCAGTTAGATCTGGAATTACCAGCTCTATAGCCATTTGGGTGCGACCGGACAAGTAATATTGATTATTGAAGCCAGAGGAGAGAGGGATAGCCTACCTTTAATACCTTTGGAGGATTCAATGCGTTAGAGCAAAATTTTGTGATCGACCGTCAGCCTAAGTAGTGTGTTTTAGGTCTGATATAAATTCGTCGAAACCAGTTAAAATATGACCTATAGATTTCACTAAATATAACTATAGTGAAATTTCGCTCACCAACGTAGCATAACCACCACCACCATCACTATCCGCTGAAGTCCAAACGCCAACTGCTTCTGTTACGATTCATGTTGGTCGAGTTAATAGCCAAGGAGCGGGTTTCTCCGTTTGTTTTACCCTTCTTAGGGTTCCGCCGAGACGGCATAAGCCCGAGTGGGAACAAATATCACGGGGCAAAGATTTTCTAAGTTGAGATGATTTTTGTCATAAAAATCGTTAATAATAAATTGCTATAAAATGACACAATCCATAAGTTAGTCTGTCTATAGTCTGACAACAACAGGTGAACTGCGCGTGCAAACCAGCAACTCAGGCTGTTTGTTTGAAATGCGCTGTATCCATTTGATAATACGATCCCTGTCTCTGTCTGTGTGGTGGTCCTCGTGTCTATTTCTCTCTGTGTCTCTATGGCTGTGTCTATTTTTTTCCTGTTTTTGGTGCGTCCATCAGGGCTTTTTTAACCTGCAGTTGTACACAAAATGTGCAGTTGTACACAAATGTGCAATTGTGCACAAAATTTGCAGATGTACACAAAATGTGCAGTTGTACACAAAATGTGCAATTGTACACAAAATGTGCAGATGTACACAAAATGTGCAGTTGTAAATGCAGTTATTTACAGTGGGAATGATTAGAAAAAGGTATACACTTGCAGGCCGATTTACCACGAAAGAACGAAGGACAAGTGCAGCGATGTGCATGCAGTCTTTGTGATAAAAACTTGAGACAAATTTATGAACAAACGAATAATAAAAAAGCCCTCGGTTGTTTTTGTGGCCGACTTGCGACAATTCTCGGAAAAATTTTCTTAAACGACGAGAAATTTTCGCCAAACAAAGCTACACACTAAAAGGTTCCTGGCTGTGCAGTTCTAAAAATTTCTTTTAAAAAGCCCGGGCGTCCACATTGGCTGCTACGTTTGCATGGTTGGCAGGGCCGGTGTCGCGCGACAGAGTCTCCCCCTAAAAGTCTCCCCCGGAGACTATATTTCGAAACAAACTCTGCCCCGGCCGATCTGTTCCAGAATAAATTCACCTCTCGGAGACTGTATTCTGAAATAAAGTCTCCGGGGGGAGAGAATGTTTCATCAGTCTACGAAACAAAGTCTCCCCCGTTGAGCGTGAAATCGGCTACAGCTGCACCAAGATGAGCATAATAAACCATTAGTTTACGTTGATACATTATTTAACACGAATAGACTATAGTTATTATAATTATACTTATACATCAACCTGCGACCTGGTAGCAGACCGGTAACGCGCCCGCTTACGAAGCGGGAGGTTGCGGGTTCGACTCCGGGTAACGACCTTGGGCAAGTTGTTTACGCACACGTGCCTCTGTCACCAAGCAGTATAATTTGGTACCGGCGTAAGCTGGGAAGTAAACAGCAAGTCCTGCGATATACTGGCCTCGTATCCAGGACCTTGGGATTCGTCCATTGCTGGCTCAGGGCCATGGAAAAGAAGATGAGCGCCTCCCTATGTTCCTCATGGAACGGGATAGGACTTTACTTTTACTTTATACATCAGAGAATGTCTTCCAATTTCAGCCAGAAGAGACTCTGTTTCAGGGGAGACTTTGTATCGGGGATAGATTTTATATCGTCACACCGGTCTTAGCCCAAATGGCGCCCCAGGCAAAGCACGCATTTTTTAAGACCCAGACAAAGCACACATTTGGCGCTGCAGGCAAAGTATAGGCCTACATTTGTCGCCCTCGTACCCCATTCATTATTGTTCATCCAACGCCAGCATCCAAAGATCAACCAGCCAGAGATTTTTATACGCTCAACTGAGTAATTTATATAAATTTGTTATCAGTACACTGAAGGCTCGTTGATATTCAATTTTGTGGAAAATGGTTATAAAGGAATACACTTTTTTGGAAATGGCGCCCCCCCTATAGAATTTGGCGCCCCATGCAACTACATGCCTGGATAAGTAGGCCTATGTCTGGATAAGTAGGCCTATGTCAAATAGTTCGCTCTCTTGTCTGTTCTGGTCTACAGTTATTATAAATGCATGATCATGGTCCAGAAATCAAGCAAGATATAAGTCAGCGAGTGAGTTGGCAAATCAGAATGCAACTTAGTCAGATAATTATGTGATACTGAGTCAGTTAGAACGTCTGCCAGATAAACACACAAAATAATATTTGAAGTCTGTTAGCAATCAATCATCTGTATGTCTGTATGTCCGTTTGTCGATCTGGCAGTAAATCAATTCAGTCAGACAATTCAGGCAATCAATCAGTCAATCAATCAATCAATCAATCAATCAGACAATCAATCAGTCAGTCAATCAGTCAAGTAATCACTCAATCAATCAGTCAGTCAATCACTCAATAAATCAGTCAATCAACCAGTCAATCAATCAGTCAATTAGTCAGTCAATCAATCAATCAGTCAGTCGATCAGTCAATCAATCAATCAATCAATCAATCAGACAATCAATTCAGCCAGTCAATTCAGGCAATCAATCAATCAGTCAATCAATCAATCAGTCAATCAATCACTCAATCAATCAGTCAATCCATCAGTCAATCAGTCAATCAATCACTCAATCAATCACTAAATCAATCAGTCAATCCATCAGTCAATCAGTCAATCAATCAGTCAATCCATCAGTCTGTATACATATCTGTTTTTCAGTCACTTGACCGACAATCAGTCAAGCGGTCACTCAGTCAATCAGTCAGTCTATTTGTCTGTCTGTCTGCCTGTCTGGCAAGTTGTCTCTGTGCATTTTGTCTGCACATCTATCTTTCTGTGAGCATGTCTGCACGTCTGTCCATTCGTCCGTTCGACAAAAGCGACATAATGCTGCAGCTGTTCTTCGGCCTAGACATCGGAAGTTCGTTGTAGGCCATAAATGGCTTGACATTCGTCCAATCGACATGACAGATCTACAACGCCCCGCCATGCAACAGCTGACTGCAGCATCAGACGCTCAATGTCAGACACGTATACACTGGAACTTCCCGCTCGCTGAATTCGTCATAATAGGCCTACGGCTCTTTCAAAGGCATTCCATTCATTCATCACAGACACCGAAGTAGTCGAGAGAGTCCGCCCTTTGTATTGTAATACATCCCCTCTAGGTACAACTGAGTGTATATAGTAGGCTCGGTCACCTTCTGAATCAGCACAAGTGTCATTTTTATCTTTAAAAAGAATGAAACCTGAGCCAATAGGTCTATACTAGTCACGTTGACAGCTACTTTAAGTTTAAGCTCTTGATCTCTTAAACATAACTTCAGGGAAAGTATTCGACTAATGCGTTCGTGTGGCCAGTGAATATTTGCATCTGAAAAATGAGTCATTCATTTGAGTTGGATGACCCTTGGATGATGAGAGGATCCGCCCCTTTAGATTTCCTTGTATATACCAACTGAATCAGTTACTAAGAGACTCAGCGATATATATTGTCTTCGTTGAGTGCCGCAAAGTGATAACTACGCAGCGTCTGAGGAACCTCTTCGAGAGAATTGTTTAATCGCCTCACTCGAAATGAACCTAAACTGTCATCCGTCTTTCTTTTACTATTATGCCTACATATGCAGTCTCCATGTAACAGACAGGAAGTAGGTGCTGTGAGTTATTCAAATATCGCTTAACATGCCATGATTGTATGCGTGTAGGAAGATGAAAACCGTCCAAAGGGTTTTGGCTCTGAGTCGATGTGCAGTGTAATAGGCTTGAATGTGATACGTGGGTTGTAAAAGTCTCGTAAGAAATGTGTCAAAATCCAGTTCCAATTTCATAGCCTCTGTTTCATCTACTGTCTGTGCTTCTGCCAATGTCACATTCAATTAGTCTCTTCCTTTAGTCTATTCAGTTATCCATGAGTATGAAGTCTGCGTCTAGTTAGGAGCCCTATGTGTATACGAGTGAAAAATTGTCTGTCTAAAACTTCAGTTTTCGTTAAAACGAATGATCGCTATTGCTTCGTTATGTACGGTAGCAAAAACAATGACAGTTTGAACGGTGGAAGGATTCCAAAGTTTACGCCTCGTTCCGTGATCCTTGATCTTTTCACTGTAAAATTTAAGTTTTATCCAATGACAATATATACGATATCATGCATGCATACCAACACACCCTAATATACGACCAATGACAATAGAAATCATGGGCGTAGACTTAGGGGGGTCAGAGGGAACGGTCCCCCTCAATGGATGTGGCGGGAGGACGGCCCATGCATTTGTCCCCCCCCCCCCCCAATCTGTAATCGGTAAGTGTTAGGTCATCATGTACACACTTCGCGAAAACAACGGTGAACAAAAAACGGCGATACGTGGTGATGACTAAAAAACGATTTTCCAGCGACATTTCGGATCGGACGGATGACTAAAAAAAGGTCGTCAGAAATTTTTGGCCTGGAAAAAAGATGGAAAATTTTCGTCGGCGTCTCAGCCATTCGTCCGCCCAAAATCACCTTTTCGTCCCCCGCAAGCTAGTCTTCGCCCAAGTCTCCGCCCATGATAGAAATCATGGACAGAAGAGTCGTATATTATACTAAGCATGCAGGATCACTAAGACGATGAATTTCCTTCTCAGGCATCCTCTTATTTTAAGACAGTTTTATTTCGCAGCGCTTGGATTTGGAGCGCCCCCGAGTAGTGAGTAGTAGGCCTATACAAGTGCACTTAGTGAATGAATGACACAGCGGCATCATATGAGTAAGTAAGTAAGTAAGTAAGTAAGTAAGTAAGTAAGCAAGCAAGCAAGCAAGCAAGTAAGTAAGTAAGCAAGTAAGTAAGTAAAAAGTGAGTATATAAGTAAGTAAATACGTGAATATATAAGTAGGCCTATTTTCACAGGGTGCGCCAAAAAAGTAATCCTCTGCGGTTTTTGGTGAGGCTACCCATCGTTTTTTGACGATTCAAAAATGCGACGCAACAAAAAGTAAGAAAAAACAATTTAATTATTCTGGCCAATATCTTGGCCGAAAGCAATAATTTCGAAATGAAATTTTACAGGCTTAAAGACAATTCATATCTACACATGATGGCCAGATTTCAGCAAAATATTTCAAACAAAATCAAAGTTATGGCACTTTTAAGGAGGCCACCCACCGTTTTTTTTTGATGATTCAAAGACGCAACGCAGCAAAAAGTAGCAAAAACACGATTTTATTAAGTCTCATCTCAAATAATTGTTATCAAATAGGCTTTGATAATGCCAGATGATCATTATTATTACTATTTAAAACAGGAACAGGGTACCAGCGTAGCTGCACGCCACTGAGAGGTCACTTAGCAAGATGACAATTACATTAGTAAATAAGAAATCTGTCAGGTTAATTAACAGGTCCATCAAGAGCTTTGCAAAGAGACTCAAAAGAAGTGTTGGCATTGGTGGTGGGCACATTGAACACAAGTTGTGAATCACTATCAAGTTCAGTTCCAAACAGCTATTTGAGATATGGCTTGATAAATTCACGTTTTTGTTACTTTTTGTTGCGTTGCGTTTTTGAATCGTCATAAACGGTGGGTGGCCTCACTAAAAGTGGTATAACTTTTGTTGTGTTTGAAATATTTTGATGAAATCTGGCCATCATGTGTAAATATGAATTGTCTTTAAACCTGTAAATATTCATTTTGAGATTCTTACTTCTGACCATGATATAAGCAAAAAAAATAAAACAAATTGCGTTTCGTTTTTGAATCGTCAAAAAACGGTGGATGGCCTCACTAAAAGTCATATAACTTTTGTTCTGTTTGAAATATGTTTTTGCAATTTGACCATTGTACGTAAATATGAATTGCCTTTAAGACTGTAAAGTTTCATTTAAAACTTCGTATGTTTGGCCAAGATATGGGTGAAAACCGTAGGGGATAACTTTTTTGGCGCACCCTGTATGTATGCATACGTACGTACAGTATGTTTGTATGCATGCATGTGTATGTATCCCTGTATTCATGCATCTGTGCGCATGCATTGTACAATTGTACATGTACGCATGCGGCCTCCATACCTAAGGCAATTTCATTTCATATGACTGTGAACCAACATATTGATTTGTCAATTCCGGCAATGATAAATATGATTGTGCTGACGTCTTGTCCGTCTTTTGGGACACCTGTGTGAATTTACTTTCGCGTTTGCCCCGCGCACGTGAGTGTGTGCATGGGCGCGTATGCGCGTGTGGTTATGTGTGTGTGCGTGTGTGAGTGTGTGCATATGTGTGTGCATGCGTGCGTGTGAGTGTGAGTGCGTGTGTGTATTTGTGCTTGTATGTGTGTATGCGTGTGTTTATTTGTGTGTGTATGTGTATGTGTGTGTGTATGTGTATGTGTGTGTGCGTGTGTGTTTGTGTGTGTGTGGGTTTGCTTGCCAAAATCTAGCAACTTCAATGTCATGAGGGGAGGGCGTTTGGAACTTTGGACCCACCACCTCCGGGCAGCAGTCTGAGATCGTCGTTGCCGCACTCTCTCATTCAACGCTAATCGCAGAATAATCTTCTAGACACAACACTTAATTCTGCACCTTATGTCTTTTCACACACACACACACACACGCACACACACACGTACACGCATGCACACACACACACACATATATACATACATACATACATGCATGCACAGCATTGCACACGCAAGCACACAAACACACAAACACAGACACACACAGACACACGCACACAAATACGCAGACACAGACACAAACAGAAACACACACAGACACACACACACACAAACACACGCACACAAACACAGACACAAACACACACGCACACATACAGACACACACACAAACACACAAACACAAACACGCAGAGACAGACACAAACACAAACACACACACAGACACACACACAAACAGAAACACACACAGACACACACACACACGCACACAAACACACAGACACACAGACACAAACAAACACACACACACACAAACACACACAAACAGACGACGCATAAACATCGCGAAGACGAAGAAGAAGCAGTAGATTAGCTCAAATTATCGCCCAATGCATCTCGGGTATAAATAACGACGGGAGGTTGCGGTTGAATCCCTAACGGAAGAGCATCATCCCTCTCCATCCTTCCCGCTCAGCAGCAGCAGCAGCAGCAGCAGCTGGGGATGCTGCTGGTACATCAGCAGCAGCATCAGGATCAGACGCCTTTCGCAATGATGCTCTATCTCGCCCCGTCGGTTCTCTTCAGTGTGGCGGTGGTGGAGGTGGTGGTGGCGTCTAAAGTAAATAGAGTGCAGTGGAGAAGCAGCAGCAGCAGCGGTTCAACCCATCTGCCACAGCAGCCAACGAGCCTCTTATCATCAACGCCTGGACGGCCAGCAGCGGGGCCTTCATTAGCACGCCTTCAACAAGCAATCAGGGCCTTCACCACCGCCACCGCCACGGCCACCGTCGGTCGACCCATCGAGGCAGGAGCGAGGGCCCACCGTCCGCCCTCTGCTGAAGGCGGAATAAGGGGCAGGAGGCACGAGGGTGGGTCTGCTCGGCCGCAGCTCAAACGCCGTCGTGCATTAAGCGTGATCGATGAGAGTGAGGCTGCGTAATTGACGAAGTATTTCATCTGGTGGGTGGGTTGCGTCTTAGACGAACGAACGACGACCCGCAGCAGCAGCAGCAGCAGCAGCAGCAGCAGCAGCAGCAGCAACAGCAGCAACAGCAGCAACGGGAGAACATTCGACGGGTATTTAAGAGGAGCGTCGACAGTCCTAGACAGTCTGCGACTACCTATACAGGCTACAGCTGCAGCTGCTATTCTTGAAGAGACTGACTATAGGCCACTGACAGACCATCCATCGTTGATTGCTCTCTTTGAAGATCGATGAACTGTGTCAACGGGTGTCTTAGACTACCACATTTGTTAGAGAATTATTGAGATTGACTCGTGTGAATTTTTAACAGAGGCGGCGAATATCCTTTAAATTGGCGGCCTAGGGACATCAGGCAGATAGGGTTACAGAAGAGGGATCGTAGCATTCTGAGTTTCTCTTCTTTCAAGCGAATCTTTAAAAAAAAGTAAAAACCCGTCAGATTTGTGAACAACAACTGCGAACTTTACTAAAGCAACTGAATCCAGGAGAAAACTGACACCTGAAGATATTAATCGCTTGCGAGAGAAGAATTGAAGAAGCGCCTGCCAAAGAAAGAGGCTCACCCCCGTCGGTAGCAGAAGCAAATATCAAGACGCAGCCACTGAGCGGATCTGAAGTAGGCTATATCCGATTACGAATAAAGTAATCGACTGCCAATTATTAGTTGGCGAATAACAAAGTAGCGAATAGCGGACGCGTCTGAGGAAACTAACTCAGCTAATTTAGAGTGATCTATAGTTTCGGTTTCTGCTGCTTGAAACATTGTCCGAGAATAATTTGCACTCACCGTGGTAGAGACTACTACAGAGCAGACGTTTCGACCTATTATTACTGCAACGCTTTGATGGCTGAGTATCGGATGACGACCCAGTTAAAGAAGATGGATGCTAGCATCATATGGTTGTGTCTCTTCATCGTTCTCGCCACCAACGGAGTAGGGACGGAGACGGTGAGACACGCTCCAAACAGCTCTGGAAAGGACCTTGCAAAGCTCTTTTCCGGCGACGTATGGAAGTACCTCTCGGCGCTGGAACAGTCGACCTCGAGGCGCTTCGATCAGACGGAGACCCGCCTTACGCGGAAGATGGACGAGCGGATCCAGCTGGTCAACCAGACGGCCTCCATCGCCCACCTGGAAACGCTGCTGCACCACATCAACGAGGAGCTGGCGATCAACCGTGACCAGACGGAGAGGAGCGAGGTCCTTCTGGAACAGCTGAGGAGACGGACGGATGACCAGCAGACGGAGATCGACGCGCTCAAGCAGACCGTGACCGAACTGCAGAGGACCGTGACGAAGCTTCTGACGACTTCGAACAAAGGATTGGACGAAGAGGAGGAAGATGGTGAAGCTCAGAAGATGACTGGGTCGACGACGACGCAATCCACCACGGAAACCTCACTTCCGGTTGGTCAGTAACCCACTTCCGTTCTTATTTTTTGTAAAGATGTTGCTATGGTCACCGTCGTTATTTTGCAATCTATAATTCGGAACGCCCTAATTCTTCAAAGGTATACATTACAGTCAGAGGTTGATGAATGGATTATATGGGTGTATGCATGCGTCAAAACGTCACCCTTCTACTTTCAGCGCAAATATTGTAACTTATACAGAGAGGATTGTAATGTAATGTTCAGCCTGCTGAGCCAGTTGGCTACGTCGGTAAGAGCGTTGGCATGCATGTCTCACGCTGCGATTGGATGGCAGAGAACGTGCGGACCGCGCCACCGCGGTTCGCTTCCCGATGTTGGCTTATATCAGAGATTTAAATCTCCGGCTATATAGGACGGTCCGAGCACGGGGACATAAATGGCGTGGTGTCCTTTCAGCCGGACGAAAGATGGTGTACAGGATCTCACCCATTGAAAAATGAACAGGGCCGAGGCCAGTGTAATTTTGTCAATTTATTTTGCCGTGCAATGTTGAATGTTCTTCCAGTATCATGGTACGCATCATACATGACAATGTATCATACATGACAATGTATCATACATGACAATGTATCATACATGACAATGTATCATACATGACAATGTATCATACATGACAATGTATCATACATGACAATGTATCATACATGACAATGTATCATACATGACAATGTATCATAAATGGCAATGTATCATACATGACAATGTATCATATCAT
>OX457043.1:22838919-22883919 GCA_949752735.1 Lumbricus terrestris | reverse complement strand
CAGCTCACTGAGCTCGTTAAACTGTTGAAGTTGAACTGTTGAGTGTTGACTAAGGAGACTTCATATTTCATTCCTCCTATAATCTTTGACCGCCAAACGGCCCGAACTTAAATCCAGTTGATTATAAAATTTTGAGACTATTGCAGGAGATGGTGTACAAGACAAGGAAAAGAGACATTGAAGACTCCGTGAGCGAATTGTTAGTGACTGCATGGGAGAATTTTGATAAGCTGGTTAATTAGGTCTACCGATGCTGCTGTTGGCTATTAGCGCGACCGTTGTGAAGCTTGCGTTGAGACCGAAGGTGGACACTTTGAGCACAAATTGCAGTATGATAAAATTCAGATATAAAAATAAAAGTAAACTAACATTTATTATTGATAAACTAGCTGTACCCGGCCACGCGTTGCTGTGGCTGAAAAGACCGTCCAACCCTCCCTTCCTACTTCCCTTCCCCTGCCTCCCTTACCCTGCCTCCTTCCCTCCCTCCGTTCCTCTGTCCCACCCTACGTCCATTCCCACTCCCTTCCCTCCTCCATCCCTCCCCTCCTCCCCTCCCTCCCGTTTCTTCCCCTCCCTCTCCTCCGTCCCTTCCCTCCTCCATCCCGTCCGCTCCCTCCCTCAAGACCGTCCAACCCTCCCTTCCTACTTCCCTTCCCCTGCCTCCCTTACCCTGCCTTTTTCCCTCCCTCCGTTCCTCTGTCCCACCCTACCTCCATTCCCACTCCCTCCCCCTTCCCTCCTCCATCCCTCCCCTCCTCCCTCCCGTTTCTTCCCCTCCCTCTCCTCCGTCCCTCCCCTCCTCCATCCCGTCCGCTCCCTCCATCCCCTTCCTCCCGCTCCCTTCCTCCCACACGGCCGCATTCAATTGCAAATAAATATTGAATTCGCTGAAATCGAATGCAAATGTTGTGTTATTTCGAGAAAAGCATAGCGCTATAAAAAAGACACGCGCGCAACGAATGCAACGTTGTGTTGAATAGAAAGTGTAAATAGAGTTTTTTCCCCAAAAAGCTTATACAGACCCGGTCCTTTGGAAGGTTTGAAAGCAATCGGTGAAGTAGAAACCCGCTATTCGAATAAAAACCGGTCATATAGAAGGTTTGAAAGCAACATCGGAGGAAAAGAAACATTGTGTACGCACGCCTTCGAATGCAACGTGACCTATTTCCCAGGTTTGTGATTGGTGACCCAGTTAAAATCTTTCGACGGTTGAAATGAAAGTGGGTCGAATCCATATTATATCTACAGCGCTATCGACAGCGCATGCGCGAAATGGCGGACGTCTCCGTGAACGTCAAAATGTATAGACGTGCCAACTCGCGGAGTAAGTTGTGTTTTTTGGGTCTAAGAGATTTGTTTCTTTCCAGGATATCCTTTTACAAACACGACCGTGTTCGAATGGAGCGTTTTGCGAAAAATTTCAAAAGAATCGGTGATGTAGTTTCCGAAATAACCCATTAGGACCAAACTTTTTACATTTTTATTTATATAGATAACATCCTTGAAAATTGAAATTTTGGCTAATTTTGTGCACTTATCTCTTAAATTTGAATTTTGATGCAAATGACGTCATTATGACGTCATTATTGAGACTGGAACTTTTATATTTTCACAATTGTTGGACAACTATGTTAGAATAAAAACGGTGTATGAATTGTCCCTTACCCTGCCTCCTTCCCTCCCTCCGTTCCTCTGTCCCACCCTACGTCCATTCCCACTCCCTTCCCTCCTCCATCCCTCCCCTCCTCCCCTCCCTCCCGTTTCTTCCCCTCCCTCTCCTCCGTCCCTTCCCTCCTCCATCCCGTCCGCTCCCTCCCTCAAGACCGTCCAACCCTCCCTTCCTACTTCCCTTCCCCTGCCTCCCTTACCCTGCCTTTTTCCCTCCCTCCGTTCCTCTGTCCCACCCTACCTCCATTCCCACTCCCTCCCCCTTCCCTCCTCCATCCCTCCCCTCCTCCCTCCCGTTTCTTCCCCTCCCTCTCCTCCGTCCCTCCCCTCCTCCATCCCGTCCGCTCCCTCCATCCCCTTCCTCCCGCTCCCTTCCTCCCACACGGCCGCATTCAATTGCAAATAAATATTGAATTCGCTGAAATCGAATGCAAATGTTGTGTTATTTCGAGAAAAGCATAGCGCTATAAAAAAGACACGCGCGCAACGAATGCAACGTTGTGTTGAATAGAAAGTGTAAATAGAGTTTTTTCCCCAAAAAGCTTATACAGACCCGGTCCTTTGGAAGGTTTGAAAGCAATCGGTGAAGTAGAAACCCGCTATTCGAATAAAAACCGGTCATATAGAAGGTTTGAAAGCAACATCGGAGGAAAAGAAACATTGTGTACGCACGCCTTCGAATGCAACGTGACCTATTTCCCAGGTTTGTGATTGGTGACCCAGTTAAAATCTTTCGACGGTTGAAATGAAAGTGGGTCGAATCCATATTATATCTACAGCGCTATCGACAGCGCATGCGCGAAATGGCGGACGTCTCCGTGAACGTCAAAATGTATAGACGTGCCAACTCGCGGAGTAAGTTGTGTTTTTTGGGTCTAAGAGATTTGTTTCTTTCCAGGATATCCTTTTACAAACACGACCGTGTTCGAATGGAGCGTTTTGCGAAAAATTTCAAAAGAATCGGTGATGTAGTTTCCGAAATAACCCATTAGGACCAAACTTTTTACATTTTTATTTATATAGATAACATCCTTGAAAATTGAAATTTTGGCTAATTTTGTGCACTTATCTCTTAAATTTGAATTTTGATGCAAATGACGTCATTATGACGTCATTATTGAGACTGGAACTTTTATATTTTCACAATTGTTGGACAACTATGTTAGAATAAAAACGGTGTATGAATTGTAAAAATCGGTCAATATTTACTATTTATTTTCATATTTACAAAATGGGTCCCTTTTTTTCCGGACACAGTGTATATTGGACTAAGCATGGAACTCAAATATATTATGTGCTTGCTATGTAAATAAGTAAATAAGAAGAAGTAAGAAATCATGTGGACGGCTAAGAGAAGGAATGAGGAGGTGCTACAGGAGGTGGGTGGCGAACGGCTTTGGGGAGAGGTAGTAGGGAGGAAGTTAAGTTACTTTGGTCACATCATGAGGAAGGAAAACTGTCTGGAGAAGGATATAATCACTGGAGAAACGGAGGGAAAGAGAAGACGCGGAAGACCACGTAGGGCGTGGATCGACGACGTGAGAGAGTGGACTGGGATGACGTTGGAGCAGGCGATTCGAGCAACGCAGCAGAGATCTTCTTGGAAACAGATCGTCCTTTGTGCCGCCAAAGTTCGGACGTACGAATAAGGCACCGACGACGACGACGAAGAAATCATGTACATGTAGGCCTACATTGTACGGGGTGGGCAAACAAAAAGTAATTCCCTATGATATTTTGCATATATCTTTGTCAAAAATAAGAAATGTTCAAATCACATTTCACGAACTTAAAGGTAATTTGTTTGGCCAAGATATTGGCAAAAATCCTTTGGGGATTATTTTTTTATGGCCCACCCTGTATTGGCTATAGGCTATGCAACCCACAAAAGAGAAATAATTCTTAAATTAACATTGTATACGGCCTATTTATGAAACACACCGCCTAAGGGATGAATATCATTTTACAGTTTGTTTGTATGCGTACTTGTTATAGCGCCCCTTCAAGCTCTCTCTACTCAGAGGCGCTCCCGACTGCAGAGCGGACACTGCATCGGAGTTTCACGCCGAAGCGCTGAGCAATTGCGAATGAAGGACTTGCCCAAGGTCCTTACGCGGCGCCGTGAGGTGGATTCGAACCTCGAACCTTCCGGCTTCATGGCAACGACGCCACCACTACACCACCGCGCCCCACAAAGTGGTCCTGCTTATACAGAATCTAGAAGAATGAAGAGAAGTGTATTTATAAATAAATATGTTCTTCATATTTTGTGGCCTCGGATCGGTTCAGCACTTAATGGCTGGCGAGTCTTCATCATTAACCAATCGTGTCTCGTATGCCAGACACGATGGAATTCCGGACTATAATAGGAGTCTAAGACAGACAATTCTTATGGGGTTCATACGATCAACTTCATGGAGTAGCACCATGGGCAGCCGCATATATTTTAGCTATAGAGGGGCAAACACAGTTGTCACGGTTAGTTATTTTAGCTTCAGCTTGAAATGCAGCGCAAGAAATAAAAAATATGAGTGCTGTCCGCAGAAGTTTCTAAATGTGAATTTCTCAGTTTTACTTTGTAAATCATTAGTCTTGATAATGTTTTAGTTCGAAGAAATTGATTGAAAGCCAAAAAGTAGTTGTCAAAACATAGGTGTCAATAATTATTTATTCTACAGTATAGTGGCAAGTATAGGCCTATATATATATATATATATATATATATATATATATATATATATATATATATATATATATATATATATATGCCCCTCCTGCTCCCTATGTGCGGGCGCATCTGAGTGCATGGCATCGTCTCGGATTGGAAACAGAGTCGTGAATTATGATCTCAACCAATTAATTAGTTGAAAACAGTATAGGCAGTATCTGACTGTCTTTGTTTGTATATCTGTCTGTCTGTCTGTTTGTCTGTCTGTCTATTTGTCTGTCTGTCTGTCTGTATGTCTGTATGTCTGTCTGTCTGCCTGTGTGTTTGTCTGTCTGTCAGACGCATCCATCCGTACATGTGTCTGGTTGTGTATATGTGTCTGTTTGTATCTTCTCCTTTGGTACCTGCCTATCAGTCTCTGTCTCTGTCTCTGTCTCTGTCTCTCTGTCTTCCTGTCTGTCTGTTTCTCACCCCTCAATCTCTCTCCTTTCTCTGTGTCTCTGTCTTATTGCTCCGATCAATTGAGCTGTTGGTAAACTAAACCCGATGCAACTCATTGTGTCCGTGGGTGGGTGACGTATGGGTGGGTGACGTGTTGGTGACGTGTGGGAGTTTGTATACTAACAATACTGTTTACATCTAATGAGAAATGGAGAGGGAGGGAGGGTGGAGAACAGTTGCACGAAAGTCAAGAGCACCAAAAGAAGGCGAACCGAGTAGGATAAATAAACAGACAGTAGGAGAAACATTCCGATTGACTAACTGGCTGACTGTTTGACTGGCTTACTAAATGACTGATTGACTGACTGTCTGACTGACTGACTGACTCATTGATTGACTGACTGAATGATTGCCTGACTGATTGACTGACTGACTGTCTGTCTGACTGACTGTCTGCCTGTCTGACTGACTGACTGACTGACTGACTGACTTATACTGACTGACTGACTGACCGACCGACCGACCGACTGACTGACTGGCTGACTGAATGAATGACTGACTGAATGACTGACTGAATGATTGAGCGTCTGATAGTTCACGACCTGACAGAAAGAGGTTGAAGGTCGCAATTTTATGACCAGCTATAATACTAAAAAAGTTTCCGTCTATTTTTAATTTTATCCAGAGACTGCGTCGTGTTGCTCGGCGAACCCACCAACCTATTTCCGTAATTTATTTTATGGCGAACTTTATCTCAACTGCGCAGCCTTGTATATTATGTTAAGGTCTTTTGTAGTTGTGTATAATGTTCGAGTTTATTTATCAAGGTGGACAGATGTTTTCCTTTCATCGGAACTCAGGTTTCGAGTTTAAATAAGCAACTATTAAGTTTCCGTTCTCGAGTTATTGTCATCTAAGACCAAACAAGCGTCAAATTGTAGTTACTGCATCTAAAGAAGTAGGTATGCGTCTCCAACAGAGCAATGGAGATTAAGGAGTAAGCTGTGTCTTGTTGCCAGCATGCGCAGCAATGCTGGAAGCGACACCCATGGGCCCTTATGCATGGGTCAGGGCTGTTTTTAAGGAATATTTAGAACTGCACAACTTCTTTCCTTTCCCATCCTCTATGGTAAATTACTTCCAATCGGAGGACAATGACCATTTTGCTATAGTTTTAACTGTACGCAAGTGCTTCTATACAACTGCACAAATCCGTTTAGAACTGCACATTTTGTGCACAACTGCACGTTAAAAAAAAGCCCTGTTATGGGTCACATATAAGAATGGTGGTGCCTACATGGGAACATAGGCACCACGTGAGAATTAGGGTCTTGCACGGGCATGCATGCTTGGAGGGTTTGCGAAACTACAAGGAATGTGCAAGCAAAGAGAATATATCGCTAGGGTTTTACATATATAGCTGGACATTTATACAACCTTCCAAATGAGCCTCGCATCCTTTGAACTCTCTAATTTAGAGAATTATTTTTAATGTACTACTTGAGAGTTGAACGATGCTATAGCGCCTAGTGCGCCGCCTACGTGTCATAGCATCAAGATACAAAACAATGTAACGCCATTTGAGCTGGTATTTTCCTTGCAACGCCCATTCGTGCTCTATAGTGACTAATGAACAAATAGGGCTACATGTCGTTTAGACTTAAAATTAAGCCTTCGACAAAGCATCGATGAAAATAATCTTCAGTCAGGGACTTATTCAGGTTACATAGACATTAAACAGTATAGCCTTTTCCGGGGAGCTTATAAAGGTTCCAACCTCTACCCTCCACTTAGCCCTTGTGGGTCCCATACTGTGCATATAGCAGCATACTGTGCCTATAGCAGTAGTACAAAGTAATGCATCTTAGGTATATTAAATGTTACAGGTGTCTAATATATGCTGGAAACTCCATAAAGCATTTTGCACAGGCGTCATCCTTACGGTATATATATATAGAGAGAGACATTTTATAGGGAAAGGCAAAATGTGGCCTTCAGAGAAAAGCCGTGGGATCGACGATCTTTAGAAGCAGGTATAGATCTATACCTGTCAAATTGCCAAGGGAGCGACCTTTTGCTTCGGTATACACTGAGCATCCGATTTCACCAGACACTCAACGGGGTTCGAAACCTCGTTCGCAGCGTTGAAAGGCCGCCATTTTACCACTCGTCTGCCACACCGCTGCTACTCAATGTCAAGAGATGCAGAGAAGATTCTTTGCGAAACGCCTGACGCTGCAGTCGGCGCATCTTTATGTTCATCCCATGTCTGTTCTTGTTGTTATTGGATCTTGTGGGGGTGGGGAGGGGGTTCGGAAGGGTGCACTTATGACTAAGACGAGGACGACTTCCTGAATACCTGATAATAATTCATCTTGGAAGGGCGTAGGACGAGTCTTTGAACTACTTCCTTGTTCCTGCATCTCTCTGTCTCTCTGTATCTGTCCCTGTTCCTATCTCTGTGTCAGACTCTGTCTGATTCTAGCTGTCTCTGTGTCTGTCTCTGACTATCTGTCTCTGCCTGTTCGTTTCTGTTTCTGTCTCTTTCTTTTTATCTGTCTGTCTGTCTCTGTCTGTCTCTGTCTGTCTCTGTCTGTCTCTGTCTTTCTCTGTCTGTCTCTTTCTCCCTCGCCAATCCTTCTTCTGCCTTCTGTAAGTCCATCATACAGTGTACATGAAGCCAACTTTCAAGATATACTGCAGACGGACGGCGCTATCTGGAGTTCTAAGCAGTGCTGCGTCGTGGGAGGTTATCGATGGTTATACTAAACGGCGTTTGTAACCAGAAAGCGTGAGATCATTGCTTACCACCAGAGGCTGTCCAACACCTGCCGTGACTTACTTCGCTTACCTGCGACTGGCTAATCATCTAATGACTGGCTGGCAGCGTTGATCTTTCGCTTTTGCTTCATTGGCATGAGTTAGGAAGACAGCAGACAACTGGTTATCAATGGAAGACGAAGTGCATGTCCACGCATGGAGAAATATTGCCTGACACATGCGTTGTCTGAATCACTATACCAGCTTGGCAGCTTAGCACATTTGTAATTAGTCTACAACACTCTTGTGAAGTGACAGTCTACTTACTTACTGACTAACCAACAAGACATCTTTATTGCGATTTTGATTATTTTCTCTTTCGTGAAGAACTATTGTTGAATACGTTGGATACTCACTAAATAAAACGTCTGATGAATTGTGGTGGGCTTGTGCTCCTCTATAATATTACATACAGAAAAACAATAATAAATGGTTGTCAAGACAAAATCTATATACTTGATCATCGACCTTAAATCACACGATAGCCTATACGCAACAGGCATAATAATTATGGACGCCCGCAGACTGTTTGCTGGAGGGACAAAACACTATGATCACGGAAACATTTTTAAAAGTAAAAGCTTGAAAATGTAGAGCAGAGAATTATAAGTACTTGGGGTTTTTTCAAAGAGGTTTCTAGTATGTATGTATATATTTCTTCTACTATGTATATATGTATATATATATACACATATACGTATATATACACATATATACAGATATATAAGATGTAACAGCTTCGCTGTGCGTATATCATTAGTACTTTAGTATGAAGATAGTTATTAAGAGATCCAAAGGCAGCAGTTAAAATATAGACCCCTTTTTTAGGATCCATAGGGGGGCAAGTGCCATCTCTTGCCCCTATGTGCAGAGACTGCACTGCAGACACTCACGATTACAGGCATTTCCAGTTCACAGACATGGACGTTAAGAGTTTACTTTTCGCTACACCTTGGAGTTTCATCGATTGCTGCCTTGTGATGACCTCTTTTGACTAAGGAGCTTCAGACGTTTCTGGACCTCGTGATTGTTATCTAGACGCAATACTTTGGTTCTTTTTGCAAGTGGGGTTGCATAGTCCACGGTGGGAAGTCTGGGTTTTGTCTAAAAGTATCTGAAGCGGAGCATTGAATCATTATTTATTAGATTCTTGCAGTCATTTTGTTCTCCGTTCTGTTTCTTTTAACGCCTATGCATGTGTTATGTTACTTATGTATATATTGACTTTAACGAGTCTCATCTTAGATACCCCTTAGAACTTGTTAGAAGCTATCTGCACGTGGCTGCCCAAGTGATCTGAGCAGGTGCGAATTAACACAGCTAGAAAAGTAACTTGATCAGAGTTGAAAGGGACAGCTCGAATGTTCGCGGGAAGATTGCTCTAAATTCTGAAAGGTTAACTGCGCCTATACGCAGAGAGACAGACAAACAGATAAGGAGAGAGAGAGAGAGAGAGAGAGAGAGAGAGAGAGAGAGAGAGAGAGAGAGAGAGAGAGAGAGAGAGAGAATGAGAGAGAAAGAGTGAGAGACAGACAGGCAGAGATAGAGAAGGAAAGTGAACGAGAGATAGACAGACAGACAGAGATAGAGAGGGAGAGTGAAAGAGAGAGATAGACAGAGATAGAGAGAAAGAGATAGACAGAGACAGACAGACAGAGACAGAGAGAGACAGAGAGACAGAGAGAGACAGATAGAGGATCGGGGATGCCTCCATATGAATAAAGTATGTCTATAATATTATGAGTTCATCAGCATGACGTCATTCGTCAAGCATCTCTGATTGACGGGTGATTAGTCACGATACGTAATCACAGTCCCTCGTCGCTGTTTGATGCCCTATGATCCGCACCTCCCTCTCCCCACGCCTTCTTTGACATGGCCCAGAGGGCGTTCCACCCACCCCCACATCGCTCACCCTCGTCTTGGCCTCGGGGTCGAGTTGGCAACCTGCGAATGACACCAACTGTTGGTGGCGCTGGTTCCGTTTTGGGTGCCAACCCAAAGGATGGTACTCATTCCGGGCGGGGTCGACCCATCTCGAATTTCAAAACCGATTCTATTACAGCACCCTGGCTTGCTTATTAACAGTTCAGCCTCCTCATCAGCATTCTCATCAAGGGTTCTTTGAGATGCCGCCGCTGCCTCTGTTGGGCGGCATTGCGTCGAATCGCTCTTTTATGACGCGTGTGCTTCTTCCGAATAACGATTCCATTGCAACTGAAATGATGAAAATGGGAAAAGGCATTTTTCAAACTATTGTATGTTCGTGCCAAGCAGATGGTTAAAATATAAGCAGACGACTTAAGGGTTTTCTGCATTTCGGAATAGGACGATATTTAAATAATGTTGTTTCGAAACAACATTGGTATTTCAGAGTAACGTTGACACGAAACGGAGTATCCCCCCTGAAAGCTATCCGGGGGGATGAATTAATCTATCCCCCCGGATGGGATTAACCGGTCTATACTATCCGGGGGGATAAACCATTCTATCCCCTTTTTGAAAAATGCGCATGATAAAAACATTTATGCTGTAATCAAAATTTAAAGTGACTCTAATTGTTTTAAGTGTTCTAAGCAATGCTCAGATAAAGGCAACTCGAATTTATTTAGTGACTCTGAGTGCTCAATTTATTTAGTGACTCTGAGTGTTCTCATAGGCGGAGACCTGGGCCGAGAATTGGGGGGGACGGAAAGACGCGAGATTTTCGAAAAATTTCCGACGACCGGCGAAATCTGGCGAAACATTTTTTTTCGCCGCCAAAAAAAGTTGACGACCCTTTTTTTTTTTTAGTCATCCGGGCCAAATCTCGCCGAAATATTTCTATTTTCGCCGCCCCAAAAAGTCTTGACGCTCAAACATTGGGGGGGACAAATGCATGGGCCGTCCCCCCAACACTTTCATTGGGGGGGACCGTCCCCCCTGTCCCCACTAGGTCTCCGCCCATGAGTGTTCTTAAGTGTTTTAAATGTTTTAAGTGCTCTAAAAACAGGGCAAAACAAATTATCTAGTAGGAATAAACATACCTGTCAGTGTCATTGTTCAAAACAAAGCAGATGAGAATTAATTTGCCAAAAAAATACACGCGGAAGCGGTTTTTTCGACTTTTTTTTAATTTGGGGGATACAATTAATACGGGGGATACTCTATTTCGTGACAACGGCACTGAAGACGTTTTGCATTTTCACTATAATTCTAGTCGTTCTCTAAGTGCGTCAATTGCAGAGAACTCTTTGCTGAACCTAAGGGGTAATCAACATATTTAGGAAACGGATAGCAAGAAGCAAAGTCGACAGTCTTGTCTGGCTCGATGTCCGACCTAGTCCTACTCAGATTGCAAACATAACGACAGGCACAGAAACAGATATAGGCAGAGTGGCAGTGAACACAAACATAGAAAAGACGCATTATGTACACTGCCATATAGAAAGAAACACAAACGGGTGTAGGTGGGGAAAATGGAAATAATCAAAAGCAGAGACACATATAAGCCACATACAGAGAGACGGGACTTACACCCTGACAGACAGATAGACAGACAGACAGGCAGACAGCAGGCAGACAGCAGGCAGACAGGCAAACAGACAGACAGGCAGGCAGGCAGACAGACAGACAGGTAGGCAGGCAGGCAGACAGACAGACAGCCAGGGAAACAGACAAACAGACAGGCAAACAGACAGACAGGCAGGCAGACAGACAGACAGACAGATAGGCTAAATAAGACTTAGTGCTAAGCCTTAAGTCCCACGCATCCATATAGATCTCCATAATTATTATCTATCGAATTTTTGTCGTCTTACTAACCTAAAACCTGTTTTTCTATTCTCAAATTTCATCCAGTGCCTCCGTCCTTTGTTCTCTCCAAGTTCCTTTCCTGCAGATTTCTTACATGCTGCACTCAAATGCATTGCTGCCCGGAGTTTGGAAAATTTCCCTCAAGCGGATGTACCAATCTCATGCTGTCTCCCTGAACCCCTTTGCCCTCTCCGAATCCAGATGACCCTGCTTTCCAAACATTCCATCGGGATCGGCTTACTGCCCGATGCACATAGGGTTACTCCACCTCACCTTCTACACGTCTTATACGAGTGTTTATTTCAACCCAGATAACCTCGACACTCTAATCCGCGGTTTAGTTTTTAACCGACATTCCACAACGAAAATGATTGCTAAATTTGTCTGCAACTGCATTGGCTGTAGATATAAGTCGATGATGCTATCCTCATGCACGAGAGACTGGGCTTTGAATTCTCCTAAATATTATTTTTATTTCTCGCATTTGCTATAGCGCCACTTCAAGCTCTCTACTCAGAGGCGCTTCTGACTACAGCGCGGACGATGCATCGGATGATCGGAGTTTCATGCCGAAGTGCACAAGCATATGCAAGTGAAGATCTTCGCGGCAGTTTGAGGTGTCTATGGGTTCTCTTTTATAGACATAGACATAGTTTTATTGATCCCAACAATTGTACATGTATGTTTAACAAAGTATAGATATAATTCACAATAAGAAAATACTCAAAGTGAATAGGTATTATAAGAGTGAGGGAGCAAATAGGCACACCAAAAGGGACAAGTCCCGCTAAGCAGGGGCCTAATTAACAAAGTGAAGTGAGAAAGTGAAAGCTGAAGGGAGTATTTGAATGCAGAGATATTACTTAACTAGGGAAAGAAAAAAATTATTATAAAAAACTAATGTAATAAACACTACATGAAAAGTTCAGAGAAGGAACAAAATAAAAGCAAAAGCAATCAAACAAATCAGCATTAGCATGGGTAACCCCTCATGCAGGGCCGGATTTACATGTAAGCCAACTAAGCACCGGCTTAGGGCCTCCGGAATCTGGGGGCCTCCAAAAGTGAACTAAGTAAAAAAAACTCAGTGGCTTATAAAATATATGCCACTGATTTTGTTACTTTTTTAGTTCACGATTGATTATAATCAATCATTTTATTTTTATCTTACTTTTTAGTAGGAATTGATGTGGCTGATGCGTAAGATCGAACACATGATGTAGGAATATTTCTTACATCGTGATCGAACACACTTGCTCTTAGTCT
The DNA here is from genome assembly GCA_949752735.1 of Lumbricus terrestris. Classification (NCBI taxonomy): domain Eukaryota; kingdom Metazoa; phylum Annelida; class Clitellata; order Crassiclitellata; family Lumbricidae; genus Lumbricus; species Lumbricus terrestris. The sequence goes on along the minus strand of OX457043.1, from coordinate 22,871,258 downwards.
CATTCTTTAATATTAAGTAGGCCTATTTTATTTCGTCTGGCAAGAACCTGCGACAACCGATACATTATTGTTTAATGCGGAAAGTGAGGAAGAACACGTTTTTTCAATGTTTGATCGATGGTAAAAGTGCATTTTAGCGTATTTAATTATTCGCCATTGCATTGGTTTCACGGTTTTCACCGTTTCAGTGTTTATCAGATACAAGTCGCAAAATATAGAAGTCGGATTCATAAAAATAATTTTTACTGAAATAGAAATAGGATTAATTAAAACAATCTCGCTGAAATCGAAGTTGGATTCATAAATAATAATTTCTAATTAAACAGATATGATATTGATGAAAAATAATTCCTGCTTAACAAAAGCTTCCAATCCAACTGTTGAACTGGAAAATGGTGAATATAAGGAAATACAGTCACCAGGATTTGTATGACATCATTGTCAGGGACGGCATCAAAAGCGCTTTTCCTAACCTTGAAGTGGTGCTTCGTATATGTCTCTGAGTCGAATGGTAGGCCTAACAAATTGCACTAGCGAGCAATCGTTCTCGCACAAAAGCGAACTTCGCTCCACGATGCACCAGAATAAACTAGATCTGCTCATTGAGCTTGCTTTTCATCGAATGCAAACAACTACGCAAAATTCCTTTTGATGACATTATCGCAGATTATGCGATGCAGAAATGCAAGAAAGTTGATGCAAAACTTCATTGTGATTTTTAGTATGTAAGCCTATAGGCCTTCCATAACAAAAACTGGAATAAAACGAGCGTATCAATTACAATTCGACTCGTTATAAAGACTAACAGTAGTACAGTACGGTAGTTGATCAAACATGGATCACGGGCGCAATATGCATCAGGAATACACTTAGATCTAGCAATTTGCATTTTGTCTGTTTTTGTCCTTAAGTGGGGCCTCATAATTGAAATTGCTTAGGGCCTCACTCTGTTCAAATCCGGCCCTGCCCTCATGCTATTAACAGAAAACATTACATAATGTATACACACGTAACAAGTGTTATAGAGACCACTGGTAGCCTACATTTCCATATATATAATTATATATATATAATTATATATATATGAAGTTCATAGGTGTGGTTTAAGACATAGATTGTGAGACACGTGATTCACTTGAAGCGGTATTAGGTCTCCCCTTGACTGATCTCATAACTCAGAACTATACGGGTGCTTAACACTGCATGCGCGGGTAATAAACCTAACAGATCACGCAATACATATTGACCTCTTAATATTGACAAGGAGCAGAGCAAGTACATAATTAACACCTATAGGCACAGGCAATTAACGTAACCGTTTCGCCCATGTAAAATATATTATATAGACCTATATATATACACACATGTAGTTAAATGTTATAAATATAACTATGATTAATGACAGGCTTATTATAGTTATTATACAAACTGAATCAATCTTATGATGGAATAATGTCTAAATAATACTGTTGCGTCAGTCAACAGAATTTTATTAGGCCTAACTGTTAATAATAATAATAATAATAATAATAATAATAATAATAATAATAATAATAATAATAATAATAATAATAATAATAGGCTAATAATAATAATAATAATAATATAAAAAATAATAATAATATCATCATTATTGTTATTATTATTATTATTATTATTATTATTTTTATTTTTATTATTATTATTATTATTATTATTATTATGTCTATTATTATTGTTAGGCTATTATATAGCCTACATTAAATGGTTAAAAAAAATTGATAGACATACCGCTCTCATTTACAAAAAGCAAATGGAATACAATATACCTATTACCTAAGACTATCTTTAACCGTGTGTATTGGATTTTTCTTATAGGATAAAGGAAGAAAATAACAGAAATTCGAAAAAGAATGATTCTATGTTTATATGCTATAGGCTATAGTGAGACTGGATCATTTGCCATCATTAATGAGCGTAATGTTTCTTACTATACAAAACGTGTGAGATTTGCCTGTAGCAATTCAGGTCCCTGGACTCCCTTCTCCCTTGCCACTTCCATTCAGCTGAATGCCACTAACTGTAGACTGTACGCGACGAACTGACGACAAATTGATCGCCGCCACTCGGTCTAGCCAACAAAAGATTCCTCCGTTGGAATCAAAGAACAACAAGCAAGACGATTCGCTTATAACTGCTGTTGCTCCTATTCTGTTGCTCATTTTTTCAACTGATGGCGTCTCTAAAGCGGGTCTTTTGGCTGCTGCTGCAGCTGCTTTTGTGACGTTGGCTGAACCACTGCCAACATCAACAAAAACTGGTCGTTGGCCTTGAGGGTATTGCGTCAACTGCGTTCAAACGCATTTTACGATGCTGTTTTAGTAGGACAACTGACCAGATTAACTGTGCAAGTCGGTCGCTCAGTCAGTCAGTCAGTCAGTCAGTCAGTCAGTCAGTCAGTCAGTCAGTCAGTCAGTCAGTCAGTCAGTCATTTGGTTGGTTGGTCGGTCAGTCAGTCAGTCTGTCTGTCTGTCTGTCTGTCTGTCTGTCTGTCTGTTTGTCCGCATCTCTGTGGTCTGTGGACTTGCATCAGTGTTCACGGATCAGCTAGCATTTTATATTCATCGATAAGTTGGTCCATGATTTGACTGATATGACCTGTAGCTGCTCACTCCTCTTTTTCTTTCATACTGTTTCCAGTTCCCTTTCTTTCTTTCTTGTTCGTTTATTCTTTCTTCTCAATTTCTTATTTCCTTCTTCGGTCCATGCTAATTATTCAATTCATTTTAATCCTCCATCCTTCAGTTTGTTTTGTCAGTCAGGAAATCTAGCTTGCCTAGCCTAGGCCCTATAACGTTTTATGATTTTTTCTGTAATAACACAATTAACATCAGACTTCGTGCGACGTCTAGCCTACGTACAGTAGTTGACAGCGCATTTTGACTTCATCCGCTATGAATAAGCTCCACATAGCTTTGTCTGTTTGTCTGCCTGCTTGACTGTCTGCATCTCTGTGGGTCTGCTTCCCTGCCCTACCCTGTGCACCGTCCACCTGGTATTTATTATTTATTCAAATAACATTGAAATAGATAAGAAAGTAGGATGTATGAAGTCGAGAGATTCCGGGTGGCAACCAACAATGATCTCGGAAACCTGAGCCGAGCTTCTGAAGACTTGCGACGACAATTAAGACGACAAAACAACAAAATATTCGGATTCGCAGATTCGATGCATATTTTTCTCTGTCAAAGTTCCACGCGGTTCCATTTCTGCTCTATGATCCGATTACCGACCGGACTGCCATGGGGGCAAGGGGGACAGGCTACGTCACTACGTGCATTCCCTTTGAACTATGGCGACCATTATAATTCAGATGCATATCTCACATTTTACATTTTATGCACAGACCTATTAAGGAATTGTTGAAAACAGAGTTGCCTGAGGAAAGGAGGTGAGGGGAATGACAAAGACAGACAGCGAGAGAGAAAAAGAGAGAGAGAGAGAGGAGAACATACACAGAGAGACAGAGACAGAGGCAGAGGCAGAGGCAGAGACAGAGACAGAGACAGAGAGACAGAAATAGAAACAGAGTCTACACTCTACACTCTACAGAGAGGCAGACAAACAGACAGAGGCAGAGACAGAAACGGAGGCAGAGACAGAGACAGAGAATGAGAAAAAGAAAGAGAAAAGTAGCATAGCGAAAAAGACAGAGAGATTCAAATTTGCCATATATTTGTTTTTCTTCTATTTGTTTTTCTGGTGTTGTATTTCTGTAGAGTAATAAATAAACTTCGAGTTCTCGTCCATAGGTGAAGTGTGGCGATTACATACCATGCATTTCACTCAAATAACCGGTTTGATTTCCAAATATTTTATTTTATAGTTAAAATAAGTCATGTTGATTGAAACGGTAGATATTCAGTAGCCTAATTCAGTAATTCAATAATTCAGTCATTCAGTAATTCACTCATTTACTCATTCAGTAGTTCAGTAATTCAGTAATTCAGTTATTCAGTCATTCAGTCATTCAGACATTCAGTCAGTCAGTCATTTAGTCATTTAGTCATTCAGTTCGCCAGTCATTCAGACAATCAGTCATTTAGTCATTTAGTCATTTAGTCATTTAGTCATTCAGTTCGCCAGTCATTCAGTCTTTCAGACAATCAGTCAGTCAGTCATTTAGTCATTTAGTCATTCAGTTCGCCAGGTCTTGTCTTGATCTCTCCTCCGTCAACGATGAGACTCGTCAACATGACGTATCCCACTTACACTGTCCATGATTTTGTACACAGCATCCCTCGTGTGATCCATGCTTTGCACCATCAGATCTTCCATTATAATATTGTCCATCGAGGTTTTGATTGTCTTCCTCGCTTCTCCTTCTATAGTCTATCCCTAGTTGCATTGAAACGGATTTATTTGACGTGTATATTCTGGAGAGCTTCCAAATTCAGCTCCGGTGAAAGTGAACGGTTACCGTTAGCGATAACAAGACATACCAGGTACCTGGAAGGGGAATGTACATAGAGCCTACCGTCCCGGAGAATGCGATTCCAAACAGATGTCTAACTATTGGATAACACAATTATATCAGTGTTGTGCTTTGCTGCGTTTCTGTAGCAAATTGTTATTGTTGTGTTTACTGTTGCGGTAAAACTATAACATTATAGTCTATAGTTGCTTTGACCAAAAGGAATGCAACATGCACCGTGTCTTTGAAATCTGCTTAGAGGTGCTCCCAGCGCAGCCACATCTTAAGGAGCAGTGGGTATACCTCTCACTGACACTGACCCTATCTTAGGATTGCTTGCTTGTTACATGTTTAACGACACTGTCATATCAAAGATGATTGGTGTCGCCCTCCTCCTTTATCCAGGCTTGGGACTGGCACTGGCAGAGAACAACGAGTGGCGGAGTTGTATCTTAGGGTACAAGTCCCTGAGTTCTTATACTCGCTGAAAGCAGAGAGGGTGATGTCTGATAACAGTGGCAAATCTGCATTCAATTGAGGGTGTGAAGCAGTGAAAGGTATGTATACCCACTGCTCTTTAAGATTAGCCTAATTACCCAATATCCCGCAGAGCCCCTTTATGATCACCTCACAAATCATAATTATCAAACGGTTCTTATTCTGTTTTAGACTGTCAAGACGCTCACGACCGAGGTGATCTAGAATCGCCTGGCTTCTATTACCCTCTGATCAAGCCACAACTTGCACCAGAGTCTTTTAAAGTCTGTTGCTACGTAAACAACTCGGGTAAGTCTAAAAATGTCTTTGCGTTCTAATACCGATAAATGCGAGCCGTTCTAATATGGATTCGGATACTGATAAATGCGAGCTAATAATTAATCGTTGATGCCTATGATTATTGTGTCAGTGCATGAATAATTCTTTCAACTCAATTCTGTCAGCTGTTTCGTATGAGGTTGACTCGACTTCAAACTCGTCTGTTTCACCTCGTTTGCCACCGTATATCCTAAGTCCTGTCTGATGCTCTCTCTCTCCCGCTGATCCTTTGAACTGCTTGCGGGTGTCTACATAGGAATACCATTTTGACGATTTCGTTTAAACTTTAAAGCAAATACATATATAAATGTGTGTGTGTGTGTGTGTGTGTGTGTGTGTGTGTGTGTGTGTGTGTGTGTGTGTGTGTGTGTAGATTGGTAGATTGGTAGATTGGTAGATTGGTTCGTTGTGTCTTTACTACACGGCTCTATAGAAGTATAGAAGTCATTATGCTACATAAGAAACAAGCAGAAAACATTTTCAGCTCTCATTCATTCATTCTATGGACTTACATGTATATAGCGCCCCTTCAAATCTTCTACTTTGGAGCGCTCCCAACCCAGCCACGGCAAAATGAGAAGACTTGAGAGACTTATGAAACAAAGTTCAATAATATTATACCCCATGATCGTTACACAGATTGTCTTTGATTATTTATGTATTCTACCCGTACGTGTGCACTCTTTGAACTTTCTCTATCCATGTCCGTCAAGTCCTTCGACTAATCTGCCTCAGTGCTTCCGTTTCGTCTAGGCTGGACCGTCATCCAGAGGCGCATCGATGGATCCGTCGACTTCTATCGAGATTGGAACGACTACAAGGACGGATTCGGTGACGTGGAAGGAGAATTCTGGTTGGGAAACGATCACATCTACCACCTGACCAGCCAAGGTGAGTTCCAACGCACTGCTCTTGATCTAGTTGTTAATGTAGGCTATAGAGCATGATGATAACCTACACATGTTCAATAAATTAACTAGCAGCGGATTCGCATAACAATTCATCAAGTCCTTTAATAGAATGTATTGCACGCGATAACGATTGAAGGCTTTGAAGCAGACGCAAACACATTGAATTCCGCCGCCGCAACTTAAACGAGCATTCCACATCTCATGGCAAATTCCAGAACCGGCTTGTTAATATCTTCCTGCAGGCTAGGTATACTATATTAGTTCTAGTCTCCCCGAGACCGTTAACCTGTGTATTAAATAAACTGTGAAATGAAATTTGTTCTTAATCTTTCACACACACACACACACACACACACACACACACACACACACACACACACACACACACACACACACACACACACACACACACACACACACACACACACACACACACACACACACACACACACACACACACACACACACACACACACACACACACACACACACACACACACACACACACACACACACACACACACACACACTCTCTCTCTCTCTCTCTCCCTTCTCTTTCTCTCTCTCTCTCTCTCTCTCTCTCTCTCTCTCTCTCTCTCTCTCTCTCTCTCTCTCTCTCTCTCTCTCTCTTGTTGTCGTTCCAAAAACTCGTCTGTTTGTTGCAAGGTCAGTAACTCAGACTTGCTAAGTGTTGTTGTTGACGCCTTGATTTAGGTCCTGTAAGCAGAGAAGTCGTTGGCTGCTATTTCAGTATAAGATGAATTACTATGTTTGAGTGTTATCTATCATGGGAGACAGATAGCTTCCCGAGCCTTCCTCTCATCGATCATCGAGTCTCGAGCTCAAATGTAAGCAGCTATTGGACGAAGGTTAAAGAAGGTTCACATAAGGTTCAGGCTCGTAAATAAGCTGATGCCCCCGCACTTGACTTTCGAGTGTGGCACTTTGGAAGTTTGGAGGTTGAGATTAATGTAATAAACAACGAAGAAGCCAACGAAATGGAAGAGAGCAGAAAACCCGATGTCTCAAAATTCTGTATTTTGACTAGAAAAGGCAGGATTTGAGGCAATAGAAAGTTGAGGAAAGACAACCAGAGTGAACTGATGGGGAGGACAGAGGCAAGCAAATGATATGGATTGAACTACGGCGGTCCTGACGAAAGGGAACGAGGAGGTCAAGCAGTGAGCAGTGAGCACAAATTTTCAGCGCTGCATCTTCCGACAGTGACCCGACTCTCTATAGTCTGCAATTCATTGTCTGTAGAATCGTTCGGCATTTTCCAAAGGTTCTCTGATGTATTGTTTGAATGGTCCTTTGATATCCTCCGACTTCAAGCAACAACCATCTGTGCTCTTAATCGCGGCGCCAGGCAGAAAATAAATGAACATTCCTAACTCGCTTGCCTAATTAGGGAAACATATGAGCGTTTCTCCGTCGACAGACAGACAGACAAACAGACAGACAGAAACACAGACAGACAGAGAGACACAGACACACACAGATACACAGACTGATACAGACATACAAAAAGACAGACAGACTATGAGAAGGATAGGCAGAGAAGCACACACAGACACACAGACAGACACACAGACATAAAGACACGCAGACAGACAGACACACAGACAGACACACAGACGGAGACATACCATGGTAGGATAGACAGACAGACATACACGACAAGCTACGCCATTGACAGCTTAATTAAAACACGTCGAAGACTGTAAACGAAAATTGAGATTGATGGAGTTTTGTCCGGAATAATTAGATGGACAACAGACGAGACAGATTGCATCCGGATAATGGGAAAGAAGAAAAGTAGGCCCGTTGGAAAACTATGGATAGCTTAAATAGGCTTACATACATACATACATACATACATACATACATACATACATACATACATACATACATACATACATACATACATACATACATACATACATACATACATACATACATACATACATACATACATACATACATACATACATAGCTTGAAGGGGTGCTATAACAAGTGCAAATACAAACAAACAAACATACATACATACATACATACATACATACATACATACATACATACATACATACATACATATACATACATACATACATACACACACATACATACATACATACTTACATACATACATACATACATACATACATACATACATAAATACATACATACATACATACATACATACATACATACATACATACATACATACATACATACATACATACATACATACATACATACATACATACATAGGCTACATACATACATACACACACATACATACATACACATACATACATACATACGTACATACATACATACATACATACATACACACATACATGCATACATACACACATATATACATACATGCGCACACATGCACACATACATACATACTTACATACATAAATACATGTACAATATTGTATATAGGGTGCATATAATTTTTTATGACACTGGCAATTGGCAGAAAACATATCTATAGCATTCTGTGCACGAGTGTCCTCTGGTAGGCGTATACAATTTATACACACGGTGTGCGTTAATCATGTTTTTCCAGTCGTGTGACCAGTGGCGGATTTAGACCGGGCCTGGGGGGTCTGGTCGCCCCCCCCGTGCCCCTGTTGGGTAAGAAATGGCGCCCCCTCGGGCCCGGTCCGTTCTTATTACTTAAACCTGAAATGTCCTTCATGGAAACTAAATTATCATACTTTTACCAGTTAATTATAATATTATAATTTTTTAATGACTTTACGCAATCACACACTCTTTACATAATTATTTTATTTATTTATTTATATGGCTGCCATTACTTATTTTTATTTATTACTAGGCTATGGTCCATTGTCGCATTAAATAATATTTTTTCTTTAATTAAACTCCTGCAAGACGCACTGCGCTTTACATTTACAGGTTATGCAGTAATCTTAATTAAACTTAACTACTAACTGAACAGACAGCTTTGTAATCACACGGCGCCGATGGCAGCCTACAAAGCAAATCCGCCCAACGGGGGCTCGAACTCACTACCTCTCGCACTCTACGCCAGCGTGTTAACCACTACTCTACCCCCCCCCCCCAAAAAAAAAAATTCGCTAAAACTCAGCAATTCATCCGAAACTTTGTACCTAGACAGAGGGCCATCAGAAGTGCCTGGTGGAGGGTTTGGCGAATCTCTACCACCGTGGGGGCCAGGGGAAAATCGGTTTTCGCCCCCCACCCTGCCCTCCATGGTGGGGGGGGTGAAAACTTTTTTTCGCTATAAATTTTCATTCCCTTGTCATAGTGTCACAGAACTTTAACAGATTTTTACACGGGCCTCCTCAATGCGACTTGCAATCGACCCTTGCTGAAACCCATGCAATAGCGAATAATTTACGACGCTAAAATACCGGGTACACGTTTACCTGGATCAATATCCAATAAATAACATTAATAAATATTTGTTATATATAGCCTAAACATAAATTTATGTAACTCTTGAAAGTAGTCAAGTGCACAAGTTTAAAAAGTTTCTGTTTTAGATTCTTGATTCTGTTTGATGTATTCGGCTAAATCGGACAAATTAAAATTAATTTACTGTTTCAACTATGTAAGTACAGGCGCCCTCTTAAAATTCTCCTCGCCCCCCCCCCATGCAATAAAACCTAAATCCGCCACTGCGTGTGACTATTATTAATTTTTCGCTCTAAGTTATGAATCTTCTATAATCAACAGGTGATTATCGTCTTCGCATTGAGATGACGACCTGGGACGACGACTTCCATTGGGTCGAGTATCGTCACTTCAGCCTCTCCGACGAGGCCGACAAGTACCGACTGCACGTCACCGGATACCGCGGAACGGCCGGAAACTCGTTGTCATCACCGTGGGACAACGACCACAACGGACAACAGTTCAGCACACGCGACAGCGACAACGACGACCGTTTCTACGACAACTGCGCCGAGCACTTCCGGGGAGCGTGGTGGTTCCGCAGCTGCTTCCAGGCCCACCTCAACGGCGTCTACTATCCGAAGGGAATGCACTCGGACTTCTTTGTTCGCGACGGAATCCAGTGGAACTCCATCCATCCGCATTCATCACTCAAGCACGTCACCATGATGGTCCGCCCCAACCAACCCGACGACTCACAGCAGCAACACCTCTCCAACGGTATCGAACAGGAGACGCCCGACGCCTAGCAACGGTTGCCACGACGACGGTAACCACGGCAGCAGTCGCCACGATAATTGACAAGCAATATCTCCATGGAAGGCGTTGACATGGTAACGACGTTTGCGGCGACCACTGTCGTTAGAAACGGTTGCTAAAGAAACAGGTGCATAGTTGCAGTCATCGGAATTTTCTCGCGTAGCAACGGTCGCCATAGATACGCCAGCCTAACAACAGTTGCTAACAAACTAGCTGCACAGGAACAGACTTCTTTGTTTTGAACTGTTCCATGAATAGCTCAATAGAATACTTAATTCTGTCGCCTTGCAACCGCAGCTGTCATAGCAATACACCTAGTAGACCAAACTATCGATAAAGCGGGTCACACCTATGTTAAACGTTGCAAGGACATAATTTATCGAATCGCACATTTTTTCTCAAAAATGATCGCAACCACCTCTCGTTGCTGCCCCCGAAATTCAAATCCCAGGATTCCCATAAATTTCTTATAGGCTAGTTAACTGGTCTGCTTAATATGCAATTTGTACACGATCCGCTTTTCAGCGACTTCTGCAAGGCGTTGTCCGTTGTCAAGTATGAAGATCTACGATAAAGTATTAGGCCTAAACATGGATTTGAGGAAATTTTCGGACCACAGTCAACGGCACAGTGCTTTTCAACTGCGACAATAATTGCCTTCAGCGGAATTCATGTGAAAAAGGAAGTGTTGTCTATCAGTAGGCTATGCCGATTGTTAGGGTCAGTGGCGGCGCTGGGGCGGAGGGGGCCTCCCCATAAAAGGCTAAGCCCCTCCTAAGAAAAGGCCACCTGGTTTTTGTGGACATGACATTGTAAAACCATGTCAAACCGAAACATATCCACGAATGACTAAAAAAAGTCATGAGAAAGTTTGGCGGATGAAAAATGTGAAATTTCCATCCCCACGAGGCTTCAGCCCCCCAAAACTGAAATCCTGGCGCCGCCACTGGTTAGCATCGTAGTCGAGACAATTTATTTCAAGAATTCTTGCTATAATTGACAAATAAAGCCGATTGATAATTTTATTATGTGTTCTTGTTTTGATTGACCCTAGATTAATATCAGAATTTAATAAATCACCTGGTAAACTTCGTCACCAAAAGTCGATATTTGTTATTTAGAACGATTCTCCCTAGTTTCTTCTTAGCAAATTTTATAGACTTTAAAAATCGACTTCATTTTCGCATCTGGGGCCATGATTCCTTGATAATTTGCTCACGATGTCCTTAGTTAGCAGTGAAATAATTTAACGACCATATCGACCTTCTCTTACCCTCTCGATTTTTCCCCATTGTGGCCGCGAAGTCAGAGGCTAAAGTTCCTGATGTTAGCAACGCCATCAAACGAATAAGATGGCAACATTGTACAAAAAAAACTTGAGTCCTGAAAAAACTAGCCTACATATGTTCCAAGTCTCTAAGACCATGCTGGCAGGGGCAAACAGGACTGCACCCTATTTGGGGCCAGGATGACAAACGAAATTATAGCAAATAAAGAATACTTTAAAATTTGCATCCATAGATAGATTTAAAAAAACATCATGCTCTTATCAGACGTTTCCCCATTTAAAGTTATGGATCGTGGCTCATGCCAACAACACAGAATGTACATTCCTTTGCCCCACCATGTTTTCTCATACTGAAAAGTGGGTTGCTTGACAGGCCAGTGGTTAGCATGATAAGCCAGTGATTAGCATGATAGGCCAGTGGTTAGCATGATAGTCCAGTGGTTAGCATGATAAGTCAGTGATTAGCATGATAGGCCAGTGGTTAACATGATAGGCCAGAGCTTAGCATGCTGTACTATCAATCGAAGGGTAGGAAGTTCAAATACTCAGAGCAGAATTTTTTTCTAAGATTTCGACTCCACTTGCTCGCAAGGAAACTCAACAATGAGAATATTATATGCACACTGTGGGCACGGTAGTGCAGTGGGTATGTTCGTTCGCTGTCTTGCAGCCGGAAGGTTGCAGGTTCAAATCCACCTCAAGCCATCTTGTAGGGACCTTGCGCAACTCCTTCACTTACAATTGCTCAGAGCTTCAGCGTGAAACTCCGATTCAGTGTCCGTACTGTAGTCGGGAGCACTTCCGAGTAGTAATCTTGAAGGGTGCTATAATAGGTGCATATACATACATACATACATACTGTCAGCGGGAGGGAAGGTGGCCAGGCATTAAGGAAGAGGTCTGGTTTCCCCCCACACTCATCTACAAAGGTCAAGAAAATCTAGTTGCTCATAGTTAATGCACATAGTTACCGTTCAGTTTAGCATAAGAGGCTGGTGGGTCTTCTCTTCTTAAATTTTTTTTAAAAAATGCATTTTAATTAATTATGATCAAAAAGATCAATTTTCTCAGCACAGTATTCTGCCATGGTCAAGTCTAAAACTTTCCAGAAACATTTAATGCATCGAAACATGACGTCATTCTGTGCAGCTAACATAATGCTCAGAAAACTGCAGATTGATTAATTTAACCTCACTGCAAACTCTGTCGTTTATTTCAAAATATTTAAATAAAATTCTGAGAACCTGGAACACATGAAAATTTTCCTCCACAAAATTCAACAGTGCAACAAACAGAAGTTTACAGCAAAATAACTATGTACAATTACTCAACATCAGGTTAATTTATTTTACATTTAAAAAACATCACAATGACAGCCAAGTCTTCGAAAAAAGTAATAAGGAAATGGACCAGTCGCCAATGCATCGAAACTCACTTAATATGATTTATGTCAATGTTGATGGGATTAAGTACGGAATAAATTAAGGACAAGCAACTGCAGATTGACTACACGCCTTAAAACAAAAGCACCTCAGAGGTATCATTGAGGTGCTGACGACTGTAGAACAAAGACAAATCAATGATGACAACAATGCACAATGGGTCAGCTTTTCTTACTAGTCACATGACCTGACTGACAACAGTTTGAAAATGGCATAGTGTGATAGTTTCCATTGGTCACTGCAATGAGCATTATTATACAGGCGTTATAATACAAGTTAAGTGTGCAAAAGATTAGAACCACGTACAACAGCATTAAATTAGCAAATTTCCAACACATGAACCAAGTACTTATATAGAATCTCACTTTTTCCTTCACATGTCATTCCGTCGAAGTGTAAAGAATGTGTTCAAAATCAAAAGTTCGTCAATGACAACTCAAAATAATTTCATACAAACACACACACACACACACACACACACACACACACACACACACACACACACACACACACACACACACACACACACACACACACACACACACACACACACACACACACACACACACACACACACACACACACATTCCCTGTGTACTACTAAGGGATTGTTTTCTTTTCACAAAGGATCTCACTCAAATAAAACTGCTATTATGATTGTGGCACAGACAAAGTAAACACGTTTTGGCCTTTTGTGTTCATAGAATTATAAGCTAATTGTAAACATGAACCCAGGTTTCAAGCAACCCAATTTAGCCTTTCTTGACGGATAAATGGCTCATCAACAAAGATCCATTTGCATCTGATACAAACAGATTCACACACGGTTTATAGACACATGAGAATCTCATTATAATGATCTGCCTACTCTAACAGAAATCTCGTACAACTTAATGTAAACAGTTGCATTGTTGCATTGTATCTATAAATTTACAAATTGCCTCTCACAGTGAACACTAATCAGAGGCACTCCCAGTGGGAAAAACCCAGAGAAAATAAAGTAGTTTTGAGAGGACCAATGAAGGCAAAAGTTCAAGTTTTGACCAAAGCAGTAGCTGCTCAAAGGACAAGGAGATCACGCCTATCAAATGAGTATAGTGGATGAAGGAAGAGAGGAAGAATTGCAACAGCTAATATAAACCGCAAATGATCATGCTACAATTAATCAAGTCTGCAATAATTTACTGTAACAACTTCTAACATCCAACAATACTTAACAGTAACCCTTAAAAAGGTTTTTAAAAATATGCACAGAAATTGCAAACTATTGCTCTCTCCAGCATTTTTAAATTTTCCATAAACGAATCAAGACTTGGAAGTGGATTTGAAACAATCAATGCAGTACCACAGTCATTCAACTAGACCGTAGTCAGTTTCCTTATTTCCGAACAACTCCTCACGCCAGTCTCCACACTCTTCATCATAAATTTAGTATATATGATAGGTTCAATCAATCACTCAATCAACCACACAATCAACCATCTGAAATGATCGCAAATTTATCAATGGTCAATATGAAATTTATGATCTACTAATTTTGCTCTGGCTGCAAGGATCCACTGAACTGTTATCTGAAGTCACGCATGGTTTAACAAGGCAATACATTTCAATTTAACGTGATTCGCTTCGGTTCTGAAACTGAAGCAAAAAGCCACAGCATTAACCATGCGGCCACCGAGCCTCTTCATTCTGCCAATTAATAATAAAATAACTTTTAATAATGCGCAAATACCAAACAGCTGGATGAAGCCCTATAAATGCATAACTGTGGTAATTGCAGGCATTGCAGCGTATTAGCGCATCATAACTTACACAACATCCAAACTACATCGAGTGCTTTCCAGTAATTTAGCTACTTCTTGCAAAGAAGCAAGTATATCATTTTCAATCGGTTTATTTATTAATTACCAGTAAAACGACGAAGCAATGTGATGACTGAATGTTGGCACAAGAATCATGGCTCAGAGAAATAGAATTTGCTAAAGTCTATACCAGGAAGCTGTCACATCACAGGTTACACGTATACATCTAAAACATCTTTCCCTGCAGAAGTAGTTTGTCCTGGTTTGTTTTTTCGCGCTCCAACTTCTCCAAATTCAAGACTTCGTTTGCGACTGCCTTCGCAAGGGAAGGATCTAATTGGACGACTCGCTCGTAGTCTTCACGAGCTTCTTTCGGATTCCACGCACCGACGTGCGCCTTCGCTCGTCTGTACAATGCTTTAACGTTGTCTACAAAGAAAGAAATGGCAGCCAAGCTTCATAAACATCAATAAACACTCCAACCACTTCAGGGCTTTTTTTAACATGCAGTTGTACACAAAATGTGCAGTTCTAAATGGATTTGTGCAGTTGTAGAAACACTTCTGTAGAGTTAAAACTAGCAAAAAAGGTCGTTGTTCTCCGATTGGAAGTAATTTACCATGGAGGATGGGAAAGGAAAGAAGGATTTGTGCAGTTCTAGAAATTCCTTAAAAACAGCCCTGAACCACTTTAATAACCATAAATTCAGTCTTTCATATCTGAATTACATTTATGGAAAAAATTTAAATGCTACAGGCTACAGCGAGCAACAGTTTCGTTCATCTGCATCATCTCAATGCTAGCCTTCTAATGGTCACTCCTAATGTCAGCTCGTAGAAGACGTAACGGTATATTGCTGACATCATTAATTCTAGCTTTATCATTTTTGATGTTTAAGCTTAATCTTAGTTGTTACAGTCAGCCCTTTGAATTGCATTTAATGATATTCTCTTGTTTCTGTCTTTAATGTGAATCTGTTTGTATCATATATGCAAATGGAACATCCTAACAAGGACAAAACATTATAAACTGACTTCTGAAATTGAACAGCTGAGAGGGCGACAAATCTTAGACTGAGCTTAGGAAAATTAGCATAACAATACAGTGAGTGTTGACGCACTACTAAAGCAAGTAATACATAATTTATTTGTGCAAGAAAAAGATTTGATTGTGAACAAAACAAATAGAACATCCATCGTCGAAGGAATGTTTATCCATTCTGAGCAGCACTAACAAGGCAAAAAGAGAATTAGTAATAAATTAAAAGCATGCTTTCTTATCATATTCAAGTTTTATACCGATCTTATCTGGAATTGATTCAATGCTCAATGACTTGCCAGACTGTACTTGCACCTGAGTAATACTCATTCATTCATTCATTAATTTCGAGAATTTATATAGCACCTCTTCAAGAAACCTACTCAGAGGCGCTCCCAGCCCAGCCACAGCTAAAAAAGTAGGACTTGAGATACCAATAGTAAGCATATTATTATTATATTCGTTTAATTGGTAACAAAAACTGAAATGCATACCACAATCAGGTTAAAAAAACAGCTAATCAAATGGAATACATATCTAAGATTATCATGCCCATCTATCCATTGAATTTATCTTAGGATGAGTGTAGACAATTAAATAAATAATTGCAAAAAAATAATTTTATTTGCATAAGTGTATATGCTAGGCTGATGAGATTAGGTCATTTGTCATAATTAACGAGCATATCTGGTTGGCTTCAGAGAACCTCTACGCATAGTGTGTTCAGCAATAAGGTAAAAGCCTGCAAGAATGGGCAGAGTTCAGTAGAATTTTCACCTGCGTACCTGGTCGTTATCTAAACAATATAAATACCTGGTTGTTTCTTGAGCACTTCCGTCGTATGTTCAATGACTGGGTAGAAGTCTTCGAGACAGAGTTTGCACTGAGCGTAGTTCAACAGAAATGGGATCTTCATCTCGTCCAGTTTAACAAATTCCTCATCACCTGGTTTCTCTCTGTCAAGCGCCAAACAATAAAGAAAACAATAGATCACTTCAAAACAATTGTCCTCATCCCTGGCCTCTCTCTGTCAAGGGCCAAACAATTTAAAAAAACAATAAATCACTTCAAAACAATTGTCCTCATCCCTGACTTCTCTCTGTCAAACGCCAAACAATAAAAAAAAACAATAGACCACTTAAAAACAATTGTCCTCATCCCTGGTTTCTCTCTGTCAAGTGACAAACAATAAAAAAACAATAGACCACTTAAAAACAATTGTCCTCATCCCTGACTTCTCTCTGTCAAGGGCCAAACAATTAAAAAAAACAATAGACCACTTAAAAACAATTGTCCTCATCCCTGGCATCTCTCTGTCAAGCGCCAAACAATAAAAAAATAGAGCACTTCAAAACAATAATTGTCCTCATCCCTGGCTTCTCTCTGCCAACAATTCTAATGCTCAGCGTATTGGCTCCAAATAACAACAACATCAACCTAAAACCCGTAAAACTTTCCCGTGAAAGTTGCCACCTTCACACAAAATCTCAGGATGTTTCTTTCCCACCGGGGCTTAGACTGTGCTTGAAGTGTCTCTGAATGGTGTATACTGTATGGTGTATGCTACGAGAGGTGTTCAATAAATTCTCAGAATTAGACGCTGTACGGTCTCATCAAGCTTGCAACTAAGGTCACGATGCATGCAAAGGACTTTGGAAGATGTTTCTCCAACAACACCCACCTCAGCACAAGCTGTTCCAGCATCCCAACAACACCCACCTCAGCACAAGCTGTTCCAGCATTCCAAGCGCCTCCCCATATTTTTCGGCTGCAGATTGAAAGTTCTTCTCAGTATAGAGACGATTGCCTTCGATGCGCAGCTGAGGAAGAGCATTCAGTTTCTCGTCGATGTCCATTGCCCACGACTCTTTCCTGTACTCGCCCGGTTCCTCAACTGTCACCAGCTCTATGAAAACAAGAACACGTCCAATTGGGTTAGAGGCGCTTAAATCTTTTCTTACATATTTGGACAAGGAAACTCATTAAAAAGACCACTGAGGAGTTTCATCGCAATGGCACAATATCTTTTTGTTAACTTTTCAAAAACTTTAAACGAACTTTCATAGCAGTGTGTTCAGCGATGTCATCTAGTATGTAAAGGCAAACATTTGGCAACATCCATTGAAATTTAAATGCTGTCAGCCCTCTACTCCTGATGTATCCATCTGCCGTCAGCCCTGACCTCTGTCACAACAGAGGTCAGGGCTGCTAACACCTTAACAATGACAGTGTACCAAAACCGATCTAGGGAAACCACAGCTGCTTTTCATTAAACTGTTAAACAAGTTTAGTTGTCAACTACTTACTGAGATAGGAATGTTTACTTTTTGATTATAACTCAAAAAAAGTTAAGCTGTTGACTGTTAGCATAAAAGGCCTCGATAATAAAACACTCAGAAAAAAACGAACTGCCAAAGTGCGAAATAACTTCACAAACCCATACCAGAGGCCACATTGGTCTGAAAGAATAATTAATTGTGTCACGATCCAAGAAAAGGTACCAAGTCTTAGTTCACAGTTTCGTCAGAAACCAGCCTGAAAGGACGTTGGGGTCTATTTTTTACCCTTCGTAACGATTAATTCATATGTCGTGTGAATCCTGATATCTTTGGGAAATGAGAAGATATTAACTTAATTTTTTTAAATTCTGTCCAGTAATAATTAACCTATGTTGTGGTAGCTCTAACTCCATTACTAAGACTTGGTACCTTTTCATGGATTATTGTTCTATGGGTTTCAAATAGAATTTTACTTTTCGTAACGATTAATTCATATGTCGTGTGAATCCTGATATCTTTGGGAAATGAGTAGATATTAACTTCAATTTTTTTAAATTCTGTCCAGTAATAAGTAATCTATGTTGTGGTAGCTCTAACTCCATTACTAAGACTTGGTACCTTTTCATGGATTGTGACACAATTATTGAGCAAAAATACAAACGTGACTTAATAACTAGAAAAACAAATGATTTGTTAGAGAAGTGATTCATTCATTCGTTCATTTCTAAAGTTATATATAGCGCCCCTTCAAGAAGTCCCCTCAGAGGCGCTCCCAGCCCTGGCACGGCCAAAAAGATAGGTATAACTATTAATAATAATACAACCACAAACAGGCAGGATTAGGTAAAACACCGCAAAACTTCAATAATAACTAGCGATGGCAGACTAGAGTCAGCATCATTTTATGTATACAACTAAAAAATAACTACTGGCATAGGAATGAACAGAATCAGAAATTCATCAAAAAAACAGACCATGCCCAAAAATTCATCAAAAATAAATTTCACGACAAAAAAGTCCAAAGACCTAATATAAACTCAAGTTCCTGTGGCTTTTGCATCAGTCCATCTAGATCAGCGTAGCCGAGTCCATGCTCCTTCAGTGACATTCCACAGCAGTGATGGTTCGTGTGCGCCTTCCCCTTGCGTATGTCGCGCAGGCTTTTGGCAACCATTGGATATGGTCCAAGGAGCTAAACAGCAAATACACAACGTACATGCATATAAAAACGAGCACAAATTGCCAGTGCAGATCAGAACAGCTCAACGACTGACAAGATTGCCTATAACAACAGTTCCAGTTGTCATTTTCTCTTAAATGATCCATACTAATATAATTCTCTGCTAGATTAATAAATGAACTTGCATGCGCAACTTCAGTGAGCTGTTTATGTTTACATTGCATTTTTTTCGTATGTTAGAGACTTACATATCTAGACAAAACTGTCCAGCAAATCAGGCAGCCAGATGCATTCTGCTTCACATCTGAAAAGCTGCTATACAAAGCATCCAGCAACACATTCAATAGAACATTACAATCACATTTTACATTGCCTCATTTCCCAAGCATAGAAGTGTAAACTAACCATACAGCAGAAGTAGATGGTGTCTTGGGACCATGCATCTAAGAAGACTGTTATGAAGTCTTATAAACATGTTTAGTTTTTTTACACCTATATACATCATCACATACAGAATTTTTCCGTGCCTCAGACTCACGTTTCAGCGTGACCTTGCGTGCATTACAAATTTATATAATAATAATAATAATAATAAATACACATAATAACCTTGAACGGGTGTTATAAATCTCCATAATAAATGAATAATAACTGTATAATAACGAAGCCATACCGATGGATCAACAACAAATGAAGCCACTTCCAGCGGACGCATAGACTTCAGACACGTCTCCCAAACTTCCAGTTTGAATTTCTTGCCAAAGATCAGTTCCAATGGCTTCTCGTCTTTTCTGTTGTCGTCGATAATCGTCTTCTCATCATCACACAGACGCGTTGCATATCGAAATTTTACCTACATGTACAACAACAACTAGAATGAATGGTATGACAAAAATCACACTACATACTTCAAATCATTAAACTGTTTTATATCTTTAACACGTTCACCGCCCAGTACGAGATATCTCGTACCGGATTTAGTCATTTAACATGGCGTGTAGGCGGTGAACGTGTTAAGCAATAAAAACTGGCATGGCATTATTAAACATACTTACTTTGTGTTTCCACATGCAAGCACAGTCATCAGATAGAGTAGGGCTTTTTTGATTGCGAGTCCCTCTGTTTGGAATATTTAGCCTCCCCTTTGGCCTGCATTTCCTTCCACGGGACTTGTCTTTAGAACTCTTTTTATAAACACTTTGTGCCGTCAGTTCGAGGAACTCTAGCGACCGTAATGACCAGCCTTCTCCACTTCATTCTGTTCTGTGTCACATCCCTCAATTGTCCAAGATTCATCCAGGGCTGTCCTCCTTTGTACATACTCCATTCATCTGGTCCTCTGCTGTCCTCTTCTCCTCATACCTTAAATTCCTCAGCTAGACAGATAAATAGATAGTAGCAACCTAATCACTTTTTTTCTTAATTATGTAATACTAAGCTCTTCACCGACCTTCGTTCCATCTGGAAAAGTAGGCAAGTCGAATTTGGAAGGGTGGAGAACTCGTTTCTTAATTCCGCACGATGGATCATCTCCAAAAAGCATATTTGCCATGACTGGACGGTTTCCTGATTCAGACCAATTAGAAATTAGTTCACAAGTCACATCAGATCCAAAATTTAAAACTTAAACTCTAATCTAAAACATATGTACATATTACCTGCTAACTGTATGTAAGGTATGACTATGACATAATAGAAACCACGGTGTCGATTCTTGCTCCCATTGCTTCTTCACTCAATCTTACTATAATTTATAGCGGGGATGACTTGATAAACCTCTGAGCTTCTTCTCCTCATGAGTCAATTCACCCTATCCTGCGCTGCTACTGCATTTTCAAGCCTACCTGATTTTTAAAAATATTTTCTATGTATTTTTGTGAGATTTCGAAGCGAATGACTAAAAAAAAGGTCATCAGCTTTTTTGGGTCGGGAAAATGATATGTTTAACATTTTAATCTGAGATTTCAAACCGAAGGACTAAAAAACTGTTTGGGCCGGGGGAAAAATTTGTATATGAAAATATTGTCGGCGCCGCACTCTTTTGGATTTGGACCAAGTCTCCGTGTCCTGAAACTCAACTTATTTTTAATCCCTCAAAGAACTGAAACCAAACTTCGCCCATGGGTAAGACTGAAGAACTTGATCGCAGTGGGACGTGCAGCACAAGCCGAGCTAAGGACTTTTGGATGCGTTGCAGCCAATATACTATATAGCTCATAGTCTGAAATGCCAAAAAAATGCATTAGCCTAATGCATTTAGCCGGATCCCCAATTCAATTTTATTTTCACAAACCGGTAAACACGCACACTGGATGCCCGTACTCCAAACAATATGGCTGCCAACGAATGCAATATAATTAGAGCGCAGCGACCTATCCTATCGACGGCATCGCAACATGCAAAGCGCTCAGCAGAATGACTGCACTAACCCTAAAACTAACCCTAACCGACCCTCACGACGCCTAACCTGAGCCCTAACCGACCCTGACGCGATAAATAGTCGCTGCGCTCTAATTATATTGCATTCGTTGGCAGCCATATTGTTTGGAGTACGGGCATCCAGTGTGCGTATTTACCCACAAACCTAATGATTTCAGACATTAAACTGTGTTATCAGCAATATTCAATAGGTTCATTATGCCATGTATTCAATTTAACTTTGAATAATTTCCGGGGATTGGACGCTGTCTTTTATAAAACTGTTGGAGTAATTGGGGATATCGGGGACCAAAGTATTATCCACTATCTTTAGACAGTATCCAATGACGACACTAACCGTAACCCTAACTCCGACCAACCCTCACGACGTTTAACCTAACACTAGACCTCACGACGCCCAGCCTGATCCTAACCGACACTCACGGTCCCTGATACTGCAATTATGCCCAAAATTATGCCAAACTGTTTTCGGGAAATCGGTCGTTTGTGCATTTTCAGCGTGTTTCGGGAACCACAGTAGGCTATGGTCCCGTCCTGAACTGTATTTCTAGGAAAATCGATTCTTCGTCAACATTTAGCCACTACACAAAAATAACCCATCTTAAAACAATACAACCTACAAATAATGGTAATGCAAATGACTTGCTGCTTACAGTTAGTTTGAGTTTCAAACAGAGATGTAATGTTTTCATTAATAACTGCCAGTTATCGCTAATTCACATGTTTTTAACGGAAGTCTGCATTTCTGTCCCTCCGTTCTCAGCGATAAGATGCGCGATCGTGTAGCGCTATACTTTTGGTGCTTTAAAAAATAATCTAATTTGTCATTTCCCTCGTTAAAAGGGTCAATCGTCAAATTCTTTAGGAAATTATTGCCTTTGAGGAAAGTTTATAATTAAATGAGTCACAATGTCAGGTTGAAGTTCACAATCGTGATCTTAATAGGAAATAGATAAGTTTACAGCGAGGCTATAGCTTAACTTGCAATCACGCAAGAAATTCGATTCTGTTTCTTAACATCAAATCTTAGTGTATAAATTTACCTTGCATATTCTATCAAATAGTATTTGAAATAACTGCCAATTAAACCGCAGACTGCGTCAGCTTAGTCGCGCTTTTTTGTGCTAATTAATCGTACTTTTTTTACTTCGCAAATCTAGTTCATAGGCCCACTGAATTGTTTCGAAGGAAGGTTCCACACAAAATATCTTGTCCACTGCGAAGTATTGCACACAATGAAGCACTGCGCAACACAAGGTATGTGAAAACACAAGGTATGTGAAAACAGGCCAGACGTTAGACTCTGATCTTACGGTAACTCGACCCGGACCACCACGGACTAGCCTACTCTGACGGTCAACCCTTCTGACTCAACACAGCGCTCGTGAATAAGCTCGTGCCCCGCGCTTGGCTTTCGAGTAGCGCTTTAGAAATTTCGAATTTACGATTACGGTTACGTAGGTTACTTCTCTCGCAATGGGAAAGTGTTGTTAGTCAATTCATTCGCTAGGTGACAGTACCTGACTAAGAGCAAGCCATTTACCCTAAACTTCCTCTAACTTCCCCAAGAAACTAGCAGCCGTCAGGGCCGCATTAAGGCTGGACATCCTAGACTACGTGTAGGCAGAGTGAGAATTGCCGGGGGTTGGGGTTTCAACGCCGTCTTTCTTAGAGCCCATAGTAAAGTCTGTTTTTCACACCCCAATTTCAAGTGGATCATAGTTCCCCCATTTATTTTTCCACAATTCTCACACTGAGTGTAAGTCGTGGTGCTGTCACTGGTGTGGTTGAGTTCCGATTCCGAAACCCCGCTCTGACAACCACCGGTACACCACTCACCTGTAACATGCTCCCTAACGAGCATTAGGCATAACTCTCTATAAAGGTGTTTTTCTTGAGGTGCGGACATGGCAACCGTTTCTCCGCTTTTGGATCCTTTAAATTCATTATTTTCATTCTAGATTTAAAATAATAGGCCTAGGCCTATACTCGTCGTTATGAAAGTGTCGTTAAACAGAACGCAAATCTTCCCAAAAATATTGCTCACAATTTTAAAGGCCTAGGACTCGAACAAAACGATGTTTGTTTGCTTGTATGTGCACTTGTTATAGCGCCCCTTCAAACTCACTGCTCAGTGGCTTTCCCGACTACAGAGCGGATACTGCATCGGAGTTTCACGCCAAAGTGCTGAGCAATTGCGAGTGAAGGACTTATACTCAGGGTCCCTACGCAGTGACATGATGTGGATTTGAGCCTGCAGCCTTCTGGCTGCAAGGCAACGAACATACCCACTGCACCACGGTATTACCACCGCGCCACAAATGATGTAAGGAGACTGTCGCTGGGCTCAAGCGAAAGAGCGTAGCAGAGCAGATTCGAAAGACAGCACTTATGCTTCTCGGCTTCGTAGAGTCGTAGACACTGAAAAGGCTGTTAAACTACCAGCATCGGGAATCGGTACGAGAACTGTCGGCTGGACTCTTCGTGTAGCCAACGCGTAGGAGTTCGACTGTGGTGATTTGTGCTTCTCGAGCGGCTTTTCGCCTAAGGATGACTCTGTCGTGATGTTACCATCAATAGGCTTGAGCTATATATGTGATTGGCGCCGTTAATGGCTGCCAGATTTTTCTTGTAGTTGTTTTTTGTGTGTCATTGTTTTTTTTATATTTTTTTATATAGGCCTACGCTTGTAAACCAGAGTGCGTTTTGCAGCTGGTACATTAAAGAATATACTTACTTACTTAATATTACTAAACTGTATTATTACTTCTGTGTATAATTTTACATCTCTGACCTGTAACTTGGTACGGTATGTCACCATGTTTGTCTCTGAAATTAAACGAATATACTAGCAAAATGTGGTATAGGCTAAATGGCCAGGGCCCATGCAGGGAGTTAGGCTACTGAGCTACACTGTGGAGAGAAAGGTTAGATGTACGTAAAAAATAGATAGGGGCATGCGCAGATATCAATTATTTTGAAAGGGGTTTAACCATCAATGCCATGAACAATTGGGAGCGGATTGACGATATTTGGCTTGCAGCAAAATATTTTTGCCTTTCAGGCGGAGGATTGCAGGTTCAAATCCGCCTCATGTCACCGCGTAGGGACCCTGATTGATGAAAATAATTCATGCATCAGTAGAAGTTGGATTGATGAATAGGCCTATATTGTTGCTCAAACGGAAAATGGATACAATTATTTTATGAAAATAGATCTACTTCTTGCTAATATGGAACTTGAATTGAAGAAAACATTGTTGCTTCCGTTAGTCCTAACCAGTGCCTATTTCTTACATCATTCCATGGCTGTAGTTATAGGGGATGGACGTCATTGTTGGCGGCCATAGGCCCTAGGCCTGTGTGTTTTTCTTTTACTTTTCATGCTTATGCATGCATACCAGAATGCGGTGAATATAAGTATATAACAAAGGATATATTAACTTATGTAAGTTATGTACATTTACTTTTTTTTACCTGCTGGGTGTTGAACAAGGCCGTCAGGGCCGGATTTGAACAGAGCGAGGCCCTAAGCACTTTCAATTATGAGGCCCCACTTAAAAATAAAAACAGACAAAATGCATATTGCATAATTGCTAGATCTAAGTATATTCCTAATGCATATTGCGCCAGTGATTGTTATTATATTCGTTTAATTGGCAACAAAACTGATAGACACACCGCTATCAAGTACAAAAAAATAGTTCAACAAATGAAACACATTATTATAGGCTACCTAAAATTGTTTACGTCCTTTGTCCATAACAATTGAATCCATCTTAGGATGTGTGTAGAAAATTACATAAATAATTGCAAAAAGTGAATGATTTTATGCTTTTATACTAGGTTGATGAGATTAGATCATTTGACATAATTAATGGACATAGGTGAATTCCTAAAAGTTCCTATACAAAACACGTGATATGTAGTGTTTTTGATCCATGTTTGATCAACTAAGTACTGTTAGTCTCTAACGAGTCGAATTGCAATTGATGCACTCGTTTTATTCCAGTTTTTTTATGGTATAGGCCTACATACTAAAAATATGAAGTTTTACATAATCTTTTTCCTGCATTTCTGCATCGCATAATCTGCGATAATGTCATCAAAAGGAATTTTGCGCATTTGTTCGCTTTCTATGCAAAGCAAGCTCAATGAGCTGAGTTTGTTCTGGTGCATTGTGGAGCGAAGTTCGCTTTTTATGCGCTTAAGCTGCGAGAACGATCGCTCGCCAGTGCAATTTGTAACCATTAGACTAAGAAACATGCGAAGAACCACTTCAACGTTAGGAAAAGCGCTTTTGATGCCGTCCTTGACAATGATGTCATACAAATCTTGATGACTGTATTTATTAACATCGCTCAAACATTCAACTAACGTGTTTTCCTCACTTTCCGCCATAAACAATAATAATATATCGGTTGACGCAGGTTATTACGGTGTATGACGCAAGCGTTCAACTTAATTATTAAAGAACTGAGACTAAGAGCAAGTGTTTTCGATCTTACGCATAGCTAGGCTAACCACATCAATTCCTAGTAAAAAAGTTGATTGATAATAAGTGAACTAAAGTAAAAATTCAGTGGCTTATAATTTAGAAGTTCACTTTTGGAGGCCCCCAAATTCCGGAGGCCCTAAGCCGGTGCTTAGTGGGCTTACATGTAAATCCGGCCCTGAAGGCCGTAGCTACGGAGGTGTTTTGGGTGTTTGAACACCCCGAAATTAAAAATGTAAAAGTAATATAATGCAGCACATAATGTAAGAACTTCAGTGTGCAATGTATTGGCCGCCAAGAACCCACGCAGAATATCGCGATTTTAGAAGAAAGAAACATGAAATTATCAGTGGCGGCGCCAGGATTTCACTTTGGGGGGCTGAATTTGCGAGAGAAAATTGTCCGTTTTCAGTCGCCAAAATTTCTGACGACTTTTTTAGTCATTTTGTCGAAATCCCCCAATGAACGGTTTTCGGGCAAAAAATCCGTCAACAAAAAAGGTCGTCAGAAAATTTCGCCACAAAAGTTTATTTTTCCGGCCGCAGCGTGTAGGGCCTACTCTACCTCGAAATTTACCAGTACAGACTTGGAAAACACTTTCCGAAATAAAATCCATGCTACAGCCTTGGTGCTGAATAACTCCCATGACCCTATAACCGTGACACGACCTGCTGAAGTGGTAGACCGGTGCAAAGTTTCGCTCGCGATCGACAGTATATATATATATATATATATATATATATATATATATACATTATGTATATATAGGCCTATATTAATGTATACCCTGAATATCTACAGAAAGCAACAAGTCTTCAAGGTCCGCGTATAGTTATTAAATTTGAATAGCTGCTCGTTAAGATTAGCAGTTCGATGCATGCTAGAAAGCCAATAATATTATCACAAATTTTTGTCAAGGGTAATGTCTAATGTCATTTTGTACCAAAGCAAGCAGCGTTATAGAGACAGCGGCTATTTTTCAGTTCCAGTGTTTCACAATTCTTTTGCACAGAATCTGTTGCATTAAATTAATTGCTGCTTTCTAACGTAGAAAAATCGATGACTTAGGTTTTTAATAGCCAAGCTAGTTAATCAAAGCAGACTGGTGGAGGAAATTGGGGCCAAAGCAGCTCGCCGACCACCTGGCAACAGATGGGCTGAATAGTACAGTGCGTGGGTTTCCTGGCAGCCCGATTTCCATGAATGAGTTTCCTTTCGTCTTTGGCCTTTCTCATGCATGGTCCACGCACAAAGTAGAAAGAGTCCACTCCACCGTGCAACAAACCCTCTTCGTAGTCCAAATTCGCGCTTCTTCTCCTTTCTCTTCTTCTCCATCCTTCTCATCCTTCTCTTTCTCCTCCTCCTTCTCCTCTTTCTCCTCCTCCTTCTCTTCTTCTTCCTCTTCTTCTTCCTCCTCCTCCTCTTCCTCCTCTTCCTCCTTCTGGTCCTCCTCCTCATGATCCTCCTCCTTCTTCCCCTCCTCCTCCTTTTCTCCTCCTCCTCCTCCTTCTCCTCCTACTCCTTCTCCTTCTACTCCTCCTCTTCCTCGTCTTCCTCCTTCTCCACCTCTTGCTCCTTCTCATTTTATTTATCTTCCTCTTCCTCCTCCTTCTCCTCATGCTCCTCCTCCTCATCTTCCTCCTTTTCATTTTTATTTTTCCTCTTCCTTTTCCTTCTCTTCCTCCGCCTCCTCGTCCTGCTCGTCCTCTTCTTCCTCCTCCTCCTCCTCCTCCTCCTCCTCCCCCTCCACCTTTCCCCCCTCATTACGAACGACCAGCGCCCATTACAAGCACCAGTCGAAACACGCCTGGCCCGAGGGTCGGGACATTTATCACTTTGCTGCCGCCGCCACCTACAGGCGCCCCTGGCCGCCGCCGCCGCCGCCGCCGACGTCGGACCCCCGGACCAGACACCCGACCGACCGATCGACCGACCGACCGTTGGGCTGGCTGGCCGTCAACTGCCCCTATCGGTTTGCACCGCTGTATTACAGGCCATCGGCTCTGGCGTGACCTACACAAGTCAAAATACGTATCTGCCTAGCTTAACTACGGCGGTTTCGTCGCTCGTAGCAGCACTTAGCGCCGGCATAGATAGACGATGAGATAGTCAGACAGACGGGGAGACGGGGAGAGAGAGAGAGAGAGAGAGAGAGAGAGAGAGAGAGAGAGAGAGAGAGAGAGAGAGAGAGAGACAGAGACAGAGACAGAGACAGAGACAGAGACAGAGACAGAGACAGAGACAGAGACAGAGACAGAGACAGAGACAGAGACAGAGACAGAGACAGAGACAGAGACAGAGAGAGACAGAGAGAGACAGAGAGAGACAGAGAAAGACAGAGGAAAGAGAAATGAATGGCGAGAAGAAAAAGAAGGAAGAAGTAGAGATACATCACAGAGAAGAGAAAGAAAGGAAGGAAGAAGGCAAGAAATGACGAAAGGCATAATAGCCAACGTTGATAGAACGCGCGCGCCTCCTCCGCCATCTCGGTTTCTTGCTCCCCATTTCCCCGTCTCATTCTGCCATCCTGTCTGCGTACGTCCCTCTCTCCCCTACCCGTCGGTAGGGGAGAGACTGACGGAGATTGCGCCTGCTGTCAATAAAAGCTCCGTCGAATGAAACACTTAGACACGGCGACATCAGTCTCGATCAAGACTCCGGTCGCACCGCCGCCACATCTGCAGCCCAGTCCATATCTCTCCATGCATTCACGTGCTTATATATATATATATATATATATATATATATATATATATATATATATATATACATATTTATAATTAATGCACAACATATCACGTGCTTATATATATATACATATATATACATATCACGTGCTTATATATATACATATATATATACATATTTATAATTAATGCACATATCACGCAGATGTATACACTGTCAAAACCCGTTTTTATACAGGAAAATGTATCGTAATGTAGGCTAACGGTTAAAACAGTCGTATAGGCTACAGGTTTATTATGTTTACTATACAGGTTTTCTACGTTTATTGTACAATTGTTTCGGGGGGGTTAAGCCCGGGAAAGATACCGTCTACACGGCAAAAAACTGAGTCTGGGTCTTCTTGGGGGGGGGGGGGAGCTTAGCCCCCGCAACCCCTGACAACTCCGCCCATGATAAAATATAACGGACAAATATAATACAATAATACTAAATATAACTAAAATTAATATCCTACAATAATACAAATGCAGGATAACGTTTACTATAAAATTGCGTGTGAAGTTTTCGTTAATTAAAACTGCTATCGTAAAAGCATAATCTCGATCCTTCTGAAGCGCGTGTACGAATGCATGTAGATCTACCAAGTATATAATCACGAGCATGCGCCGTGTAAGAGGCGTTGTCCAAAGTCCGGTTGCCATCTAGCAAGAGAGAGAAGGCGACAAGAGAACAGTATTGCATGCTCTGGCAGGTTCTGTCTATAGAGAAGTTTGAAAGACTGGGATATGAAAAGGAGTTACGCTGCACCTATATATAGGCATACAAAGAACTATCTGTCTGTAGCCGGAAAAATTAAATGCAGCTGCCAGCTAAGCACAGATGGAGTATAGGCCTATTCGCAACTTGAGCTTTTAATATTCATAAATATTCGCGAATACTAAGATTTTTAATATTCGCAAATATTCGCGAATACTAAGATTTTTCATATTCGGAAATATTCGCGAATACTAAGATTTTTAATATTCGTAAATATTCGCAAATAGCCTACTAAGACTTTTAATATTCGTAAATATTCGTTAATGAAGTAAAGTGAGCCGTCGAAACCGCAATGTTACACTGTAAAGCAGTTTAAGTTTCTGAATGTCTCCGTGAAATTCACTCGCATTCAGAGTATAGGGCTGAATTAAAATCTGCAATGCGAGTATGTTGAGAACGGGATAGGTTCTGAGCGTAGCCTATAGGTATAATCTTGCAATGTTTTTCCTGCTTTGGCATTTAGATTATTTTCATTCTCTTATTCTACGGTATGAAACTTCTTCTTCTCCTTCTTTTCCTTCCGGTTGGAATTAATCCCTCGCAGGGGAGGGGTCAGCCACTCGGATCAGTTTTTATACTACGGTATGAAACTATACTGTTTCAATTTGCAGTTAGGCCTACTTTTATAAGCAGTAACAATTTATGGCTAATTTACTATTGTTGCCACTTGCCAGGGGCTTCTATCCCCCCTAAGCAACCGGGCGCAATCCATCTTCTTCCCCCCCCTTTTCTGAACCGGCCTTCATCTATGTATGTAATATAATGTAATCTAGCACATGCCCTCCTCTAGTATGAGAATGAAGGTTTGTTTGGGGGGGGGGACAAACGAGCATCCAGCAGACGATGGCCGAAGCATGTGTAACGCTGAGAAGGGACCAAGTATGGGGAGGTAATGTGCCACTCCCCATAAGAAATTTTTGCGATTTCCGCATTGCAATTTCAGCATTTTAAGCTGTCCTCTTAGCAAAATCACTCTACTGTTTCAGTGGAGAAATTCCTGCCAAAATTTGGCAGCCATATGTTTTGCGCCTCTGATCAGAGTGCACTCGAGAGGCGTTACATAAATTTTTAGAGCGCAATGCAATACAATAAAATACAATGTAGGTCCTACATTGTAAGCCCACGTAATAATGATGTTGCTTTACTAAGTGTGAATTCCACCGTCACTGACGTAACATTCAGAGAGAAATTTGGCAACGTTTTTAATTCTAGCACACTATGATATCACTGCTTTGCCAAAAAATTTATGCCAAATTATTTAACTATATAATCCTTCTTAAAAGCCAAAAAAGACTTGGCAGGATATATTTATGGGTATTTTTAAAAACAGTTTTTGTGCATCGTCACTGACGTAACACATTCTGACATCAAAATTATTGTAACTCAAGTTCGCATCACAATCTTCTGAAATATGACTGCAAAAATTTTATTAATGTTTTTAAAATTATTAGTACAGGTTGTGGCATACATAGAAAGTTAAAATTTTTATCCAGCTGTCATTTATGTATTTATTTCAATGGTGCCTAAATGTCACTGACGTAACATTGAAATGTCACTGACGTAACGCTTCTGAAAAGACAAACATTAATTGCATTAAATTTACTAGTCATGGTTCACAAGTATGCAGGAATGCTTTTAAAATTATCCAGTGTTGTTGGATACTGCAATGTGTTCACTGAGAGTGAAGAAGCCCTTCTGTTTACCATTATTGACTTCAGATTCACAAATGCCTTTGCATTTCCATAAGTTGGCACTCCAAGATAGCAGCTCATGGACTGCCTGAATCGGTAGCTTGATTGCTGTCTGGTAGTGTAGAAGGCAACTTTTTCAAATCAACCCGACACTTGAAGCAACATACATTATGATCTTTTACACTCACTGAAACAACATGTTTTGGACTCAATGAAGCAAATTTTCATGTTCCAATCATTGACTGCAGACTTTTTATCTCTTTTTATCACTAGTTGCCATTAGTGTCATCATCAATGTTTTATTTTATACACTATCACATGTGCCATTCATCTTTATAAATATTGCATAGTTCTTTTTTCTCAGCAGCTCATGTGAAACAATATCACTTTCTGTCCATTAACCTATACATCTTTATGTACTTTTTATCTGCAATGCTATGCCAAAGTTTGTTGTTAAGAAGTTCATGAGAGCAACTTTCTTTGGAGTACTTTTAAAAGATTTTCTTTTGTCGAATAACTGCTTTTCCTATATACTACTGAGCAGATAAGAAACTCTTGAAGTTGCTGCATGATCTGATTCAGTTGGGGTGACGACATTTTAACCATAATGTTGACACAGGCTGTGCATTGTACATTTTGTAGATTTCTTTCTGTTTTTGTCCCACTAGTTGCCATTATTGTTGCTACTCAGCATTCTTCTGCATGATGGCCACCTTACTTTAGCTACTTCTTCATGTGACGCATTCATGTTAGCTCAGTCCCAGTTTTTTGTGGCGTGTCTCA
>OX457043.1:22736419-22831419 GCA_949752735.1 Lumbricus terrestris | reverse complement strand
AATTGCCGCGATCTTCAGGCGAATTTCAACTCGTGAATTTGCTGCGATTTTAGCCATCATTTACAAAATACTAGAAAGTGAATTCAGAACTTTTTACACAAGTTTTTTATCCATGGCGGTTGTCAGCTATAGTATCCAACTCGATTCGGGCAAATTGGAACTGAAAGACAGTGGCGTATATAGGCAAGGGGGGTTTCGGGGGTTAAAACCCCCACATTGGCTCCGGAAAAAGGTTTTTTTAAGGTTATTTTTCCATTTAAGTAAAAAAAAGTTGCCAAAAACCGGGTTTCCGGCCATAAAACTCCCCCCCATAAAAAATTCCTGGCTACGCCACTGCTGAAAGATAATGTGGTGTAACCGTGTATCAGATCAAAATGAGTGTTGAACTTCAATCAATCAATCGTAATTTATATAGCGCCCCTTCAAGGTACCTACTCAGAGGCGCTTCCAGCCGAGATCAAGCGATTTGTTTGCACCTGTTTGCCCGAGAAAAAAACAGACTCGCCCCAAATTTGAGGGGAGGGGCATTTGCCCCTCTGGACCCCCGTCTCCTAGCCTATGGCCATGCAAGTGAATGCTGACGGTTTGGTCTTTATCTCAGCATTGGGACAGGCACTCAGCACAATGAATGGTGATGCACGCGAGACCTCCTGCAGTATATCCACACATCAGCGCCTCAGTATTATGATCCATGCGATTTAATGCGGTTGCATTCCGCTGTGCCTTTCCATGGCAGCGCAGGATCTCTACGACGATTAGGTGCCGTTCCAGATGGTTTTTTTATTCTGTTCTTAATTAATATTTAAGTCCCTGAGGGATCGTAAATAAATCGGAGAAAAAATACAGTTTTGATCTAGCCTATTGTCCGCTTGTCTGGGGTCGATTTTTTGGGGACGAACGATAGTGCGACGAGCAGGGGAGGAGTTTCGGAATGGGGTGTTCTCCTTCCGCATCTGAAATTTCTTGGAATTTCCACATCGTATAAATTAATGGTAGCATTTAGGATGCCATCTTGACAAAATTATTTCAGTCCTGCGTGATAACAGTGGTTTAAGGTTTCAATAAATATGCTTATAATTACAATAATTTGACCAGAATTATCATTGCTATAATAGATTCCGTATATTTTTGCTCCTTTATCACCGAAGACCACATTCATGGGAACGACCAAGCGTCGAAACCGCAACGAACACCATAACTGCAGACTTGCAGAAAACTTACATTTCGGCAGATGAAGTTGAAAGATTCATAATTATCTTTCTATATCCGTTCAAATTTATGGTATGATATGCTGGATTAATATTGTTGGGTCAATTCTATATTGGGAAAATTTTAATATATGATTAATCATCAGGCATTTGAGATAATTATATGAAAAGCAGTTTGGCTTACTTTTTATTGAACCATTCACGGTATATACCATGCAGCAGCTTTTCACTGCATTAGCCATGTAGACAAAACCCGCTGGCTGTATAATTAATTAATTATAATATATCTATATAAATAAAAATGTAAAAAGTTTGGTCCTAATGGGTTATTTCGGAAACTACATCACCGATTCTTTTGAAATTTTTCGCAAAACGCTCCATTCGAACACGGTCGTGTTTGTAAAAGGATATCCTGGAAAGAAACAAATCTCTTAGACCCAAAAAACACAACTTACTCCGCGAGTTGGCACGTCTATACATTTTGACGTTCACGGAGACGTCCGCCATTTCGCGCATGCGCTGTCGATAGCGCTGTAGATATAATATGGATTCGACCCACTTTCATTTCAACCGTCGAAAGATTTTAACTGGGTCACCAATCACAAACCTGGGAAATAGGTCACGTTGCATTCGAAGGCGTGCGTACACAATGTTTCTTTTCCTCCGATGTTGCTTTCAAACCTTCTATATGACCGGTTTTTATTCGAATAGCGGGTTTCTACTTCACCGATTGCTTTCAAACCTTCCAAAGGACCGGGTCTGTATAAGCTTTTTGGGGAAAAAACTCTATTTACACTTTCTATTCAACACAACGTTGCATTCGTTGCGCGCGTGTCTTTTTTATAGCGCTATGCTTTTCTCGAAATAACACAACATTTGCATTCGATTTCAGCGAATTCAATATTTATTTGCAATTGAATGCGGCCGTGTGGGAGGAAGGGAGCGGGAGGAAGGGGATGGAGGGAGCGGACGGGATGGAGGAGGGGAGGGACGGAGGAGAGGGAGGGGAAGAAACGGGAGGGAGGAGGGGAGGGATGGAGGAGGGAAGGGGGAGGGAGTGGGAATGGAGGTAGGGTGGGACAGAGGAACGGAGGGAGGGAAAAAGGCAGGGTAAGGGAGGCAGGGGAAGGGAAGTAGGAAGGGAGGGTTGGACGGTCTTGAGGGAGGGAGCGGACGGGATGGAGGAGGGAAGGGACGGAGGAGAGGGAGGGGAAGAAACGGGAGGGAGGGGAGGAGGGGAGGGATGGAGGAGGGAAGGGAGTGGGAATGGACGTAGGGTGGGACAGAGGAACGGAGGGAGGGAAGGAGGCAGGGTAAGGGAGGCAGGGGAAGGGAAGTAGGAAGGGAGGGTTGGACGGTCTTTTCAGCCACAGCAACGCGTGGCCGGGTACAGCTAGTAATTATATATAATTATATAATATAGTGTATATATGTATGCCGTGACGCCTCTCGTAATAGTCTAAGAAATACTATTGGCAATTTGTTTGGCGTGCGACACACAATCGCTCTCCATGATTTTATACGACTTTGTGAACATGAGTTCAATATTGTTGATCGTCAGAATATCATTCTGTGCATGGGCGTTGTTTAGTGTTTGTTTAGTGTTTGTTTAGTGTTTGTCTAGTGTTTGTTTAGTGTTTGTTTAGTGTTTGTTTAGTGTTTGTTAGTGTTTGCTTAGTGTTTGTTTAGTGTTTGTTTCGTGTTTGTTTAGTGTTTGTTCAGTGTTTGTTTAGTGTTTGTTTAGTGTTTGTTTAGTGTTTGTTAGTGTTTGCTTAGTGTTTGTTTAGTGGTTGTTTAGTGTTTGTTTAGTGTTTGTTTAGTGTTTGTTAGTGTTTGCTTAGTGTTTGTTTAGTGTCTGTTCAGTGTTTGTTTAGTGTTTGTTAAGTGTTTTTTTTACTATACAGCGCATCTATAATGTAAGTATATCAATTGTATAATATATGCCTATATGTAAGTAAGTAAGTATAAGTGAGTGAGTGAGTGAGTGAGTGAGTGTGAGTGAGTGAGTGAGCGTGCGAGCGTGCGAGCGGGCGGGTGGGTGGGTGGGTGAGTGAGTGAGGGAGGGAATAAGTAAGTAAATAGGTAAGTAAACAAGAAGGTAAGTAAGTAAGTGAGTGAGTGAGTGAGTGAGTGAGGGGTGAGCAAGTTAGTAAGTAGGGGAGAAGGCCCATTCTTAACCTCAATTGTCACGTGACCAGTGACGTCATCGGGGTCAAGGTCAAGGTCATGGCAAAGGTCAAGGTCATCTTAATTAGGTCACAGTAATTAGGGCACATTAGTTAGGTCATATTAATTAGGTCATATTAATTGGGTCATGCTAATTAGCTAAATTAATTAGGTCATATCAATTATATTATATTAATTAATAATAATTAGAATTTATTAATTATAGCAATTAACGAACCCTAATTAGCAGCGCAAGACCCACTCCGACCAGAAATGACTCATCGGAAGTGCCGCAGGGCATTATAGGAGCTGCACTGGCTTCCACTCCTCGGCACCCTCCCCACAATTCATTCAAATTTCATATCCTCACTTGTAAACTGAACCCTACTTAGCCGCACAAGGCCCACATCAACCCTAAATGACTCAGCATATACTCTCACCCTCCACACCCTTCCACCTCACCCTCCATTCCACCCCTCCCCCACCCACAAATATGCATTTTACACACAAGAGCTGAACATTATGGAAGCGAGAAACTTAGAGAGCGGCCAATCAGAAGGATAGATCCCATAGGCATGGCATCTTTCACCCTCCACAGCATTCAGCCTCACCCGCCAACCCTCCATTCCACCCCGCCCCACCCACAAATATTCATTTTACACACAAGAGATGAGCATTATGGAAGCGCGAAACTTAGAGAGCGACCAATCAGAAGGATAGATCCCATAGGCATGGCATCTTTCACCCTCCACAGCATTCAACCTCACCCTCCAACCCTCCATTCCACCCCTCCCCACCCACAAATATTCATTTTACACACAAGAGCTGAACATTATGGAAGCGAGAAACTTAGAGAGCGGGCAATCAGAAGGATAGGACCCATAGACATGGCATCTCTCATCCTCCACAACACTCAACCTCATCCTCCAACCCTCCATTCCACCCCTCCCCACTCACAAATATTCATTTTACACACAAGAGCTGAACATTATGGAAGCGAGAAACTTAGAGAGCGGCCAATCAGAAGGATAGGACCCATAGGCATGGCATCTCTCATCCTCCACAGCATTCAACCTCACCCTCCATCCCTCCATTCCACCCCTCCCCACTCACAAATATTCATTTTACACACAAGAGCCGGCCAATCAGAAAGCGAGAAACCTAGTGAGCGACCAATCAGAAGGCGAGAAATCCTACACGCATTCCACCACACCCTCCAAACCTCCACGCCTTCCCTCCACACACACAAATTTGGCATACATGTATAAAATTTAAGCATCTAGCAACTGCTAAATCCTTAACATGAACCACTCAGAAGAAGATAATTTCTACATATTTACCAAAAATATTCCCAATATTCGCTATTTTATTCGAAAATATGGATATAACAGCAATATATACAATTAAATTATACTAAATTATGACAACTATTCAGCATTTCTTACAATACTAAGCAAACTATCGCAGACAAGCGCCATTTTTCTTCTATATTTCTTCTATATTTCTTACATTTCAAGCAAGTACAAATCCGAAAACTGAGGAAACGCTCAGTCAGCCTTCGCCAATATAGCATCCTTTCTTCATTTCAAGCACACACAATCTTAGAAACCAACGAATACTTCAACCTTCCACTCCCAAGATGGCGACATTTCTTATTTTCTTGCACGCACAATCTTAGAAACCAACGAATACTTCAACCTTCCAATCCCAATATGGTGATATTTCTAACTTTCTTGCGAACACAAACTCAAAAACCGACAAATACTTCAACCTTTCACGCCCAAGATGGCGATATTTCTAACTTTCTTGCGAACACAAACTCAAAAACCGACAAATACTTCAACCTTTCACGCCCAAGATGGCGATATTTCTTATTTCCTTACACACACAATCTTAGAAACCAACGAATACTTCAACCTTCCACTCCCAAGATGGTGATATTTCTAACTTTCTTGTGAACACAAACTCAAAAACCGACAAATACTTCAACCTTCCACTCCCAAGATGGGGATATTTCTAACTTTCTTGCGAACACAAACTCAAAAACCGACAAATACTTCAACCTTTCACGCCCAAGATGGCGATATTTCTTATTTCCTTACACACACAATCTTAGAAACCAACGAATACTTCAACCTTCCACTCCCAAGATGGTAACATTTCTTATTTCCTCGCACACTCAAACTCAAAAACCGACGAATACTTCAACCTTCCACTCCCAAGATGGTAACATTTCTTATTTCCTCGCACACTCAAACTCAAAAACCGACGAATACTTCAACCTTCAACTCCCAAGATGGTAACATTTCTTACTTCCTTGTGCACACAAACTCAAAAACCGACGAATACTTCAACCTTCCACTCCCAAGATGGCGATATTTCTAACTTTCTTGCGAACATAAACTCAAAAACCTACAAATACTTCAACCTTTCACTCCCAAGATGGCAGCATTTCTTACTTCCTTGCACACTGAAACTCAAAAATCGATGAATCGGACAGCAGAGCTATCAGCCAGATGCAACATGGCCACCTTTCTACATCACACACACACACACACACACACACACACACACACAAACACACACACACATATACACAGCATTTCTTACGAGTCTAAGTCCAAATATCTCATATATGCATCTTTCAATTCACAAGATGTCGCATCTTCACTCTTTCACACACATACACATGAAACCAAAAGCCATGGAAACACACAATCTTCAAATCCCTAGATGGCGCATCTGCAGAATATATCAATACTTTAAGATTAAAAATGAACAAACTTCTGCTCGCAAGGTGGCGACCGCGCAACTTTTCCTGACCGAACATGACCAAATAACTAATGCATACAGAATTTCTCATATGCGTAAGGCCATTTATCACACACAGTCAACTTTCGCACTACAAGATAATGCACGATCAATCTTTAACACACAAGCACACACGCACATACACACATACACACACACATACACACACGCACGCACACAGACAACATTCCAACTACAAGCTAATGCACAGTCAATCTTTTGCACACACACACACACACGCGCGCGAACTCTTAAAATTTCTAAGTTACAGATATATACTTTGAGCAATTTTTCTAAATTAAAGTAGTAAGGACATACGAAACAGCGAAGATTGTAATACGTATAAGGCAATTGCACGAAATTCATAGCAGCAAAGTTGCAGGAATTGAACATTGACACAGTCAAAATGATAAGTATGATAGTTGTGCGAGCTAATAGGACTTGGATTTTCGAAATATTTCAAAGCCAGACACGTGATATTACCAGCGTGCGAATTCAAACAGGCAAATTTACTAAGTATGAACTGCAGGAATTGCATGGGGAACGATGTAAGATGCAAAGCGTGAGGTGGGGAGAGGGGCACATTCTTCAGTTTGTGGAAACAAAGGTGTTCATTGTTTGCAATATGACAGCAATCTTGATAAAGTTAGGTTTGCAGGAAGTGTATTACATGACTTTTTAGGGTTGAGTGTGTTAAGTTGGCGAAATATTGGGTGGGGGAGAGTGTGCAGGATTACGATTTGCAGAAACAAAACATGTGAAGCACATGTGATGAGTCATCGAGTTCAACAAAGTACGATTATAGAGAGCGAAGAATACAAGTTAGGGTTGCGAGCGGCATATTACAAGTTGAATTAGATGTAGCGGACACGCACCACTTGGTCGAAATCTGCGTTCGACAAGTCGAAAACGCTAAGTTCCGAAAATTTTGCAGGGCAAATTCGCGCGGCGGTGGCACCCTTCGTGCGGCGGCGACGGCGGCGCTGCGCCCCGTACCTCTCGGGCGACCTCAGCTCCTGCTGCGAGGCGACGACTGCGACATGAGCGCCCAATTAGATCAAGCTTTGACCCGTACAAGCTAAAGTCGAATACGCCCCGGCACAAATCTTTCACTAATTTCCATAACCCGCAATACGCATGAGACTTTAGCTTGTACGAGTCAAAGCACGATCGATTGGGTGCACATGCCGCGCCGTCGCCACGCAGCAGGAGTCGAAGTCGATCGAGAGGGTCGGGGCGCAGCGCCGCCGTCGCCGCCGCACGAAGGGTGCCACCGCCGCGCGAATTTGCCCTGCAAAATTTTCGGAACTTAGCGTTTTCGACTTGTCGAACGCAGATTTCGATCAAGTGGTGCGTGTCCGCTACACCTAATTCAACTTGTAATATGCCGCTCGCAACCCTAACTTGTATTCTTCGCTCTCTATAATCGTACTTTGTTGAACTCGATGACTCATCACATGTGCTTCACATGTTTTGTTTCTGCAAATCGTAATCCTGCACACTCTCCCCCACCCAATATTTCGCCAACTTAACACACTCAACCCTAAAAAGTCATGTAATACACTTCCTGCAAACCTAACTTTATCAAGATTGCTGTCATATTGCAAACAATGAACACCTTTGTT
Organism: Lumbricus terrestris; assembly: GCA_949752735.1. Lineage (NCBI taxonomy): Eukaryota > Metazoa > Annelida > Clitellata > Crassiclitellata > Lumbricidae > Lumbricus > Lumbricus terrestris. Next base: position 22,823,609 of record OX457043.1, on the reverse strand, counting down.
TCCACAAACTGAAGAATGTGCCCCTCTCCCCACCTCACGCTTTGCATCTTACATCGTTCCCCATGCAATTCCTGCAGTTCATACTTAGTAAATTTGCCTGTTTGAATTCGCACGCTGGTAATATCACGTGTCTGGCTTTGAAATATTTCGAAAATCCAAGTCCTATTAGCTCGCACAACTATCATACTTATCATTTTGACTGTGTCAATGTTCAATTCCTGCAACTTTGCTGCTATGAATTTCGTGCAATTGCCTTATACGTATTACAATCTTCGCTGTTTCGTATGTCCTTACTACTTTAATTTAGAAAAATTGCTCAAAGTATATATCTGTAACTTAGAAATTTTAAGAGTTCGCGCGCGTGTGTGTGTGTGTGTGCAAAAGATTGACTGTGCATTAGCTTGTAGTTGGAATGTTGTCTGTGTGCGTGCGTGTGTGTATGTGTGTGTGTATGTGTGTATGTGCGTGTGTGCTTGTGTGTTAAAGATTGATCGTGCATTATCTTGTAGTGCGAAAGTTGACTGTGTGTGATAAATGGCCTTACGCATATGAGAAATTCTGTATGCATTAGTTATTTGGTCATGTTCGGTCAGGAAAAGTTGCGCGGTCGCCACCTTGCGAGCAGAAGTTTGTTCATTTTTAATCTTAAAGTATTGATATATTCTGCAGATGCGCCATCTAGGGATTTGAAGATTGTGTGTTTCCATGGCTTTTGGTTTCATGTGTATGTGTGTGAAAGAGTGAAGATGCGACATCTTGTGAATTGAAAGATGCATATATGAGATATTTGGACTTAGACTCGTAAGAAATGCTGTGTATATGTGTGTGTGTGTTTGTGTGTGTGTGTGTGTGTGTGTGTGTGTGTGTGTGATGTAGAAAGGTGGCCATGTTGCATCTGGCTGATAGCTCTGCTGTCCGATTCATCGATTTTTGAGTTTCAGTGTGCAAGGAAGTAAGAAATGCTGCCATCTTGGGAGTGAAAGGTTGAAGTATTTGTAGGTTTTTGAGTTTATGTTCGCAAGAAAGTTAGAAATATCGCCATCTTGGGAGTGGAAGGTTGAAGTATTCGTCGGTTTTTGAGTTTGTGTGCACAAGGAAGTAAGAAATGTTACCATCTTGGGAGTTGAAGGTTGAAGTATTCGTCGGTTTTTGAGTTTGAGTGTGCGAGGAAATAAGAAATGTTACCATCTTGGGAGTGGAAGGTTGAAGTATTCGTCGGTTTTTGAGTTTGAGTGTGCGAGGAAATAAGAAATGTTACCATCTTGGGAGTGGAAGGTTGAAGTATTCGTTGGTTTCTAAGATTGTGTGTGTAAGGAAATAAGAAATATCGCCATCTTGGGCGTGAAAGGTTGAAGTATTTGTCGGTTTTTGAGTTTGTGTTCGCAAGAAAGTTAGAAATATCCCCATCTTGGGAGTGGAAGGTTGAAGTATTTGTCGGTTTTTGAGTTTGTGTTCACAAGAAAGTTAGAAATATCACCATCTTGGGAGTGGAAGGTTGAAGTATTCGTTGGTTTCTAAGATTGTGTGTGTAAGGAAATAAGAAATATCGCCATCTTGGGCGTGAAAGGTTGAAGTATTTGTCGGTTTTTGAGTTTGTGTTCGCAAGAAAGTTAGAAATATCGCCATCTTGGGCGTGAAAGGTTGAAGTATTTGTCGGTTTTTGAGTTTGTGTTCGCAAGAAAGTTAGAAATATCACCATATTGGGATTGGAAGGTTGAAGTATTCGTTGGTTTCTAAGATTGTGCGTGCAAGAAAATAAGAAATGTCGCCATCTTGGGAGTGGAAGGTTGAAGTATTCGTTGGTTTCTAAGATTGTGTGTGCTTGAAATGAAGAAAGGATGCTATATTGGCGAAGGCTGACTGAGCGTTTCCTCAGTTTTCGGATTTGTACTTGCTTGAAATGTAAGAAATATAGAAGAAATATAGAAGAAAAATGGCGCTTGTCTGCGATAGTTTGCTTAGTATTGTAAGAAATGCTGAATAGTTGTCATAATTTAGTATAATTTAATTGTATATATTGCTGTTATATCCATATTTTCGAATAAAATAGCGAATATTGGGAATATTTTTGGTAAATATGTAGAAATTATCTTCTTCTGAGTGGTTCATGTTAAGGATTTAGCAGTTGCTAGATGCTTAAATTTTATACATGTATGCCAAATTTGTGTGTGTGGAGGGAAGGCGTGGAGGTTTGGAGGGTGTGGTGGAATGCGTGTAGGATTTCTCGCCTTCTGATTGGTCGCTCACTAGGTTTCTCGCTTTCTGATTGGCCGGCTCTTGTGTGTAAAATGAATATTTGTGAGTGGGGAGGGGTGGAATGGAGGGATGGAGGGTGAGGTTGAATGCTGTGGAGGATGAGAGATGCCATGCCTATGGGTCCTATCCTTCTGATTGGCCGCTCTCTAAGTTTCTCGCTTCCATAATGTTCAGCTCTTGTGTGTAAAATGAATATTTGTGAGTGGGGAGGGGTGGAATGGAGGGTTGGAGGATGAGGTTGAGTGTTGTGGAGGATGAGAGATGCCATGTCTATGGGTCCTATCCTTCTGATTGCCCGCTCTCTAAGTTTCTCGCTTCCATAATGTTCAGCTCTTGTGTGTAAAATGAATATTTGTGGGTGGGGAGGGGTGGAATGGAGGGTTGGAGGGTGAGGTTGAATGCTGTGGAGGGTGAAAGATGCCATGCCTATGGGATCTATCCTTCTGATTGGTCGCTCTCTAAGTTTCGCGCTTCCATAATGCTCATCTCTTGTGTGTAAAATGAATATTTGTGGGTGGGGCGGGGTGGAATGGAGGGTTGGCGGGTGAGGCTGAATGCTGTGGAGGGTGAAAGATGCCATGCCTATGGGATCTATCCTTCTGATTGGCCGCTCTCTAAGTTTCTCGCTTCCATAATGTTCAGCTCTTGTGTGTAAAATGCATATTTGTGGGTGGGGGAGGGGTGGAATGGAGGGTGAGGTGGAAGGGTGTGGAGGGTGAGAGTATATGCTGAGTCATTTAGGGTTGATGTGGGCCTTGTGCGGCTAAGTAGGGTTCAGTTTACAAGTGAGGATATGAAATTTGAATGAATTGTGGGGAGGGTGCCGAGGAGTGGAAGCCAGTGCAGCTCCTATAATGCCCTGCGGCACTTCCGATGAGTCATTTCTGGTCGGAGTGGGTCTTGCGCTGCTAATTAGGGTTCGTTAATTGCTATAATTAATAAATTCTAATTATTATTAATTAATATAATATAATTGATATGACCTAATTAATTTAGCTAATTAGCATGACCCAATTAATATGACCTAATTAATATGACCTAACTAATGTGCCCTAATTACTGTGACCTAATTAAGATGACCTTGACCTTTGCCATGACCTTGACCTTGACCCCGATGACGTCACTGGTCACGTGACAATTGAGGTTAAGAATGGGCCTTCTCCCCTACTTTAGTAAATAAGTAAGTAGGTAAGTGAGTAAGTGAATAAGTAAATGAGTAAGTAAGTAAGTATTCACTCTAATTCTCATTTGCAGATCCAATTCTGAATAATTCTGAATTACAAACGACATTATAGGATGCATAGACTTCACCCTCTCCCTCCCCCACCACACACACATACACACACACGCACATGTATTTTTAATATATAAATATAGGGCGAGTGAAGTGAGAGTTATAAAATCTAAAAGAAACTGAATGAATCCCGCGTTTGTCAGCTATGGGTTTGATTGGTATATATATATATATATATATGTATGTATAATTTTGTATATGTATATATATATATATATATAATTATATATATTACCGTCAGATTTATTGGGGGCTGCAGAGGAAAGTCTTCGGTTGATTAAACGATCGTTTGTATCCTGTCATCGTTCGGCGTCGAGGGGGAGGGGGAGGGACCGGTTGAAAGCGAGCGATGGAAAGGAAAGATCAGAAACGACGCCTGCAATGTTATTCATCAGACTTTTAAAGTCTGACGCCTTGAAGCCGCGTGCTTGCAGCAGAGAGAGAGAGAGAGAGAGAGACTCTCTGAATGTGTGCCAGAGAGCGCTCGCTCTCACACATCGTCTGGCTCGTGTTAAATCACAGTCGTTGCGGTGCTCTGCAGCCAGCCATCAGCGTGACCTTTACAAGAAATAATATGCTAGACGTAACTGTCTGCCTGCAGGCGACCACGAAACCAGACAGCATAATAGAATGAACAGCAGGTTCTGCTCTCTATCAAGCATTATATACGGACGATGTATGTATGTATGTATGTATGTATGTATGTATGTATGTATGTATGTATGTATGTATGTATGTATGTGTGTATGTGTGTATGTGCGTATGTGCGTATGTATGTATGTATGTATGTGTTCATTCATTCAGTCAGTCATTGGGACATTTATATAGCGCTCCTTCAAGAAAAAACTACTCAGAGGCGCTCCCGACCCCAGCGCGCCCAAAAAGAACAGTTATAGGTTTAGTAAAAATGTGTGTATGTATGTATGTATGTATGTATGTATGTATGTATGTATGTATGTATGTATGTATGTATGTATGTATGTATGTATGCCTGTATGTATGTATGTATGCATGCATGCATGCATGCATGCATGCATGTATGTATGTATGTATGTATGTATGTATGTATGTATGTATGTATGTATGTATGTATGTATGTATGTATGTATGTATGTATGTATGTATGTATGTATGTATGTATGTATGTTAGGGTGGTCGCATCTGTAATGGCAAATTTTCAACTTCATTTTTGTTCTTTCCCCAACCCACCATTTGGTGCCACTTGGTAAAAGACTGATGCAGCCCAAAAATTATCCCGATAGAAAAATATTTAGGACTAGCACAACGTGTTTGAAGTTTTGGATTTTACGAAATTTCATCGTCTTTTTGAGTATAATGCTAATTTAGCTACATATTTGGACCTATGACTAGTTTTAACAGAAATGCAACATTCTTTTACTCAAGCACGACTGACAAGTATGTCTGACTTCTACAATGATGATAATGGTTTGTTATATATTTTTAATGAACAATTGACCATCACAATAGTATTTGACTCGTGAGTCCCTGAGATCGATGACCATAAACCTTTACTATAAATCTACTTTAAATTTCTGTTAGCTGCCATTGGCACTTTGCTGTTGAGTTGCTTGACTCGGGTTCTGCTAAAAATAAAGATAGCCCCTCCCGCTTCTGGCTTGGCCTACCAGGAGTGATCCAGCACTTAGGCCATTAGTGTTAAGCTACCGAACCCACTGCTGTAAAACCGATCTCCGTGTCGTGCTATAGTGGGCCGTATTTCGTATAACATGTACTTATAATCATTCTGTGGTGTGTCAGATTGGGTGATGAAATGAAGATTATTGTACTAGAAATTCAACACATTGCCATGTTCTTTTGATAGTCCTGATTTCTATCTACAGAGATTCTTTGTTACACTAAATGCTCTTTATTACATGCTTAACTTTAACACAAATTCTGATATAATACGGACAAGGACCTCAATAATAGTTGAACTAGAGAAAACTACTGATGACACATGTATTTTCGTTTATTGCGGTAATCAGAGCAGAATGACACAGCGCATCACAGATAAGATTTATCAAGAGTTGCTGTAAAGAAATGAATTAAAATAGAAGTTGAAATTATTGAGATCATAATTTTTATAGGTCAAAGAAATTACTTATTACCACATAGGAGTCAAAAAGCAGCTTTTAAACAACTTCCAAAGAGGGCATCATAATTGAGTGCCTGATGAAGACTACTCACATTGTTGTCTATTTCATAATATAGAAGTTATCCAATTAAAAGTATAAGCTTACTTTTAGAGCTGAAAACATGAACACAGAGTCAAACAATTGACACAGAAAGTGCTGTCAAGAGTGGACTCAAATTACACTGCCTTTATTAGCTATTGTAAATTAACTACCTATTATAAATTAGCATGAAAGGCGATGATGTCAAATACGTAAGCTATATGCGACTCAAAATCTCTACATCATGCTCAGCAATGGATCCAGCTGAAATTACAGTTGCCGCATGGACATCTCAGACGACCAACCAATTCAAGGGTATAAGTATAGCACTCTCAAGACAACACCCATTGGTACACCCTTGGAGGCAGATGAACACCTTCCTTGGGCAACATGCCAGAGATTTCACTTTGAGGGAAGTGAATCGTGAAAACTACAACATAGCTCAAACCCATGCAAAGACCAAATGCAATTTGAATTGTGAGACAGTGTAATAATGCCTCAGCTCGAAAACATTTTAGCCTAAATTTGAGATAAAAATTCGCATCTAAAAATAATGGATTTCTACTTTTTAATATTACTCCAGTTCCTTGTACCCAGTAACCCCATGAACATTGAACAATGACGGTAGAAAAAGAAATATTTCTCAGAAATCAGACATCATTAAGAAGTTAGGTGATTTTGCAGAATAAATTAATTATATAGGACACAGATGAAACCGCACAAATTTTTTATTTTTCCCCAATATAATTTATACTATTACTGTTCCCTTACTGTAGCAGTCTAAGAACAATACGCTAATATAATCAATCAAGACAAGGTAAAACAGGTACTATTTGTAAAGAAATAAGATATGATAGATATTATCTGTGATGCGGTGTGTTATACAGGTTTTCTAGCCTTAGAGGAATTTTTCTTGAAGTGGCGCTATATAAATTGATGATCATGATTACGATGACAGTAGCATCATCGTGTTTAAGTGTGTAGCAACTACAGGTAGTTGAATTGATTCCTGGTTTGAAGATTCCTGGTTGACTACAGCCATATAGCTACTTTTGAGCATTAGAAGTCTTGCTATTATAAGGGTAAAACTTTGATGGCGTTGTGCTAGTCCTAAATATTAATATTTTGTCTTACAACTTTTTGTGTGATGTTTCTGGGGAGAATGGAACCAAACGGCGCCTTGGGGAACAGTCAATTCCAACTTTCATTTTTAACGACCACCCTAATGTATGTATGTATGTATGTATGTATGTATGTATGTATGTATGTATGTATGTATGTATGTATGTATGTACGTACGCACGCATGTATGTATGTATGTATGTATGTATGTATGTATGTATGTATGTATGTATGTATGTATGTATGTATGTATGTATGTATGTATGTATGTATGTATGTATGTACGTATGTACGTATGTACGCACGCACGCACGCACGCACGCACGCACGCACGCACGCACGCACGCACGCACGCACGCACGCACGCACGCACGCACGCACGCACGCACGCACGTACGTACGTACGTACGTACGTACGTACGTACGTACGTACGTATGTATGTATGTATGTATGTATGTATGTATGTATGTATGTATGTACGTACGTATGCATGCATGTATGTATGTATGTATGTATGTATGTATGTATGTATGTATGTATGTATCATAGTTGTAAAAAACTGTTTTTTAGTTTTTTTTTCTGTTCCAAGAACGTCGTATTTCCGTTTTTTATATTTTTCACACCGCTTTTTATCGTTTTTTTAATACTCGAGGTATCAATGATCCCTTGGGATTTATAAAAATTGGGAGGCGATGTTCTGGAATGGTTAGTCTTCGCATGCAGATGGAAAAGTGCTGCAGAAAGTGATTGCGTTAATTGGAGCGCTGAATATTCATCGATATAAGGTTGAGACAGAAAAGTTGTTTCTCTGGTGTATCCAGACATTTGTGAAAGCCGGTTTGTCCGAGGAGGAGTTGGTCAGATTGATTTATTGTACCCAAAGTCTCAAACGCCAAGGGCACAAAGCCGTACGAAGGTAAAATGGCATTGTGTATTTTGGCGTTTTTCTATCAGCTGCGGCAGCATCCGAAACCCCACACACGCATGGAAACAGATAACAAAGTTTCGACTTTCATAGCAAAAATATTAGAAAAACCAGTAACAACACAACAATTTGTCCGGTGATTTTACTATAATATTTATTTTTCAACATGCATCCTGATATTTCAACGTCCCTTTTGAATGTATTATGTGTTGATGGGACGAAAGGTTCTATATTTAGAGTTGTTTCGCTCGAATGAAAAAGGAACAAAATTTAAACAAGATTTGGGCTTATCCGATATTACAATTTTTTAGTGCTAAGTCAAAACATGATTGATTTTTAAGTTTTGGGCTTGAGGTTTTAAAGTCTTCGCATTCGTATTAGTCTCTGAAGGGCGCTATATAAGTCCCTAGAACGAACGAATGAACGAACGAATGAATGAATGAATGAATGAATAAATAAATGAACTAATGAATGAATGAATGAACGAATGAATGAATTATTGAATGAATAAACGAATGAACGAATGAACGAATGATTGAACGAACGAATGAATGAATGAATGAACGAACGGACGAATGAATGAATGAACGAACGAATGAATGAATGAATGAATGAATGAATGAACGAACGAACGATTGAATGAATGAACGAACGAGTGAATGAACGAATGAATAAACGAATAAACGAACGAACGAATGAATGAATGAATGAACGAATGAATGATCGAATGAATAAACGAATGAATGAATGAATGAATGAACGAATGAATGAATGAACGAACGAATGAACGAACGAATGAATTAATGAAATAATGAATTAATGAATGACTAAACGAATGAATGAATGCCCATGCTGCAGCGTCGACCATTCAGCGGTTGAATGAATTGATGCGGATGTGTAATATACTGTGGTCGTTGAGTCGTTCAATGGGTCGGAATATCGGGCGATAGTTAGATGAGAGTGAGACGGTCATTGGGTCATTGGGTCGATGGGTCATTGGTCAATGCATGGGTCAATTGGTCAATGGGTCGATGGGTCATTGGTCAATGCATGGGTCAATTGGTCAATGGGTCGATGGGTCGATGGTTCATTGGTCAATGAGTCAATGGGACAATGGGTCAGTGGGTTAATGCATTTATAGGTCTACGGTTGATGGCTCATTGGGTCGATGGGCCAATGGGTCATTGGGTCAATGTGGCGATGGGTCAATGGGACAATGGGTCAATGGGTCGACGGGTCAATGGGTTAATGCATCTATAGGTCTACGGTTGATGGCTCATTGGGTCGATGAATCATTGGGTCATTGGGTCAATGTGGCGATGAATCGATAGGTCAATGGGTCAATGAAGATATTTATGTCTTGTTACAATTTGCCAAACGTAACGTGTGCCGCTGGTCTTCTGCAGTCGAACACTTCTGCGAATCAACGTCCACCGCTGAGAGTGAAAAAATGTCAGCATACATGAGAACCATGACTCTAAATCTAACAGTTCTATCCTCCATCCTGGGCTGGTCTCTAAATCCCACAGATAAGAAGACCTTAATTCCCACGGATCGACGGACCAGAACGTCCTTCCGTCCGTCCGTCCATCCGTCCGTCCGTCCGTCAGTCCTTCACTTCACAGCAGCCCCGCCGCTGCAACTGCAGCAGCCTCGTCCAAGCATCCTCGGCTGGCCCCAACCTGAGTCCGCCTGAGTCTGCAGCAACCTATGAGGGCCGACTTTTCGTTGGAAGTTTAGCTTCGGCCAATCGTTTCGGCGCTGCGCAGTCTGGAATTGGCCATAATGGATTGGCCGACTGGCGTCACGTCTGGGGGTCTGAGGCCTAATGAGACGGACGGCGGGGTCGGCGTCGGCGGAGGCGGCTGTGGCATCGGTGGCGTCGGGCTTGGCGCTTTCAAAAGACGGAGCGACGCCGATTATATTATATTCGGTTGGCGAACATATATTTCACCAGATATGAACGAGGAGGAGACCCCCTTAAGGGAGGGTGGCCACCACGCCTGCATGCAGCCGCCTCTGGACCAACCGACCGACCGACCGACTGATATAGAGCGATGTCCTTATATACTCGCCACCATTCTTTCACCATCCGATTGATACGTGGGCCGCCCGATCAGGAACGAGGAGGGACGGGGGTGGGAGGGTGGGTTGGATGGGTGGGAGGGTATGGTGGGGTGGTAGGGGAAAGTGTGGAGACGAAGCGGAGTGAAACTGGCGAAGTGCTTTCCCTGGCGTGACCCCTCTTACTATTTATCGTTCGTAGTTTATCGTGTATGGAATTCAACGGAAAGCCCGACATCTCATACTTAACACGACGCGATATATATATATATATATACATACATACATACATATATATGTATATATATATCCACTTCATACACATACCCACACGCACACATGCAACTACACACACGCATACAAGCACACAGACATACACAGACATACACACTTGAGAATACTCTACATAGGTCTATATGCTCAACATTTATCCATCATACATTGACCATACACCCATCTACTACGGAAACAAATTATACGAAAAATTGCACAGCACCTTCGACATCCATATATATTGATGGTATATGGAAGCATAATATACGTAGATATATAGGCAAAGATGCATATACAGGGTGGACCAAACAAAGAAATCTCTTCAGGTTTTTTGCCAATAGTTTAGCCAGAAGTAAGCATTTTTAAATTATAAAGCTTTATACTTGGTTAAAAGTAATTCAGCTTTACGCACACTATAGCCAAATTTCACCAAAAACTTTCAAACAGAACAAAACTTATATTTCGCTTTTATTGAGTCCGCCCAACGGTTTCGACGATCCAAAAACACAGCATGCGCAACAAAAGCAAAAAACAATTTTGTCAAGTGTCAAATCACGTCTCAAATAATTATAATTGTTATCAAATAAGCTTGACATTGTTATACAATCATTATTATTGTCATTGTTTAGAAGAGATACATGCACCAGCTTAGCTGCACGTCACTGTGGCATCACTTAACAAGATGAATATCAAGTTCGCAAATTAATAATTCTTCAGCATATAGTAATCTATAATATTCTATATATTAAAGAAATAAAATTGAAGTTTCTAACAAATTAAAACGGTCTCTGCAGTGCACGGGTGGACTCACAAAAAGCTAAATAACTTTTGTTCTGTTTCATGATATTTTGGTGCAATTTGGCTGCTACGTGTGCGTTGATATAAATTGCCGTTAAGCCCATATAATATATAGAACGTGACAAGTTCTTACTTTCTGGCCAAGATATTGGCAAAACACCTGAGGGATGATTTTTTTCTCACCCTCTATATACATTTATGCATATGGGGAGGGAGGGAGGGAGGGAGGGAGGGAGGGAGGGAGGGAGGGAGGGAGGGAGGGAGGGAGGGAGGGAGGGAGGGAGGGAGGGAGGGAGGCCATGGACTTTCTTCCATGCATAATCGCTAATTCATGGCTTTGAAATTGGCCGCTGCATGCGGAAACTCTCTGACGCATTTCCGGTCCAAACACAATTATATAAACTCATTCCATGCATGACAACTCCTTGATTGCAATTTACCTCGAGATGACCATCGCTTGGTCAACGGTGACTTTGACATCATGACTAATGCGTTATAGAAGTTGAGTCCTTCGGTTGTTTGTTGAGTCCACATTTAATTTAGGTCAAGGTCATTTATAAGTCAATGTCATTTAGGCCAATGTCATTTAGGCCAATGTCATTTAGGTCAATGTCATTTAGGCCAATGTCATTTAGGTCAATGTCATTTAGGCCAATGTCATTTAGGCCAATGTCATTCAGGCCAATGTCATTTAGGCCAATGTCATTTAGGCCAATGTCATTTAGGCCAATGTCATTTAGGCCAATGTCATTTAGGCCAATGTCATTTAGGCCAATGTCATTTAGGCCAATGTCATTTAGGCCAATGTCATTTAGGCCAATGTCATTTAGGCCAATGTCATTTAGGCCAATGTCATTTAGGCCAATGTCATTTAGGCCAATGTCATTTAGGTCAATATCAAACGTACATTTAGACCAAGCACTTGTTAGAGCGCCCCTTCGAGATTATTTTCTATACCCCGACTGCAGCGCGGACACTGAATCGGAGTGAAGAACTGGCTCAGGGTTCAAAGAGTTGGATTCGAACCTGCAACCTTCCGGTTTCAGGGCATTGAACATGCCACTACACCACAACACACATCCCCATTGCAATTGCCTTATTGAAACTAAGGTTTGAGATTTGAATTTTCGTACATTACACACCGGTACACCACTTTTCCCATCTGACAGAAAGAGTGCATGCAGTCAATATCACTATAAAGAACTCACTTCTTTAAAAATTATCTTTCTATTTTAAACAAATATATTTCTAATTTTATATTATATATCGCATGTAAAGAAGTTGACAAAGTCACAGACTGTTCTTTTTCCACTCTCTCATGATACATCAGACATAATTATTTACGATGTACTTCAATGCAAACGCGTGCATACAATGTATGTATATGGATATAATACATTCATGGCAACAGTCACATTTATGACTGACTGCCGCAGTCTCTCTCATCGGGCAGTATCTTATCGCCGCCGCCGAGTTCCGAATTAGCAGACGAAGAGAGACAGAGAAGAGGAAACAATGGCCATCAGACTGGGCAATATACACCACGCAAGAGCCACTCGTTGTCTCCCGTCTCCATACAGAGCCACACAACGATCGTCGAATGGCTCATCGGCGCCTCCTTACCAGCCATGTAGGCAGCCACTCAGCGCATCCGTACACAAACACAGACGAATGCCAGCGATGCGCCGCATTACCTGCTCGGAGGCCACTCGGTGCTTCCGTACATCTGTCCGAGCAGCGTAAGAGCGAGGGTTTCTTGAGCTCGGCCGAACAAATAAATATGGTCGTCTTGTGACGTCGTAAATCGTCTGACGCCCTCTGACGACCGCCGCCGCCGCCGACACTGTAGCCATCTGTCGACAGGAGGCGCTTCATCGCCGCCGCCGTCTGTACATCTAGCCAAACATAGGATCACATGCATCCTGTCTTCTTCCCTTCTTCCTGGTGCCACCACGCTTGAGGATGGACCGGTTGGCAGGCAGCAACAGCATCAGCAACAGCAGCAGCAGCAGCAGCAGCAGCATCTTCAGCAGCAGCAGCAGCAGCAACAACAGCAGCAGCAGCAACAGAGGCGGATACGGCGGCTGAGAACCATTAGACCTGCTGATGATGATGCTGTTGCTGATGATGATGCTGTTGCTGATGATGATGCTGTTGCTTGCGGTGAGGCGCCGAACCGTGTCTCTTGTCGGCTGCTGGTCTACGGCTTTTCAAATCACTCATCAAGACCAGATACGATGAGTCGCCTGCATCCTCTACATCCTCATCACGACTCAGACATCTGCGCCGTTGCTTAACTGCACTGAACGATACTATAATAATCCTATTTCAGCGGTTCTCAACCTGTGGGTCGCGATCCCCTCGGGGGTCGCCTGACGATTTGCCAGCGGTCGCCTGGACTCTTCGAAAAAAATTTAAAAGATATGCTAGCAATTTTAAAAACATCTACTACGCTAGAGAAACTTAAAATAAATTTTTACCCATACTCTTGCAATGATTCGTTCGTTACATTATGGCAGCTAATTAACAAAAAATTTACCATTTTAGTTTTCAAATTAAAATTTCGCTTTTACCATTCTTCTGGAAAAAATAATGGCTAAGGCAGTGCTGTCCAACCTTTTTGGCCCCGTGGGCCGCAGGAGCATTACTATTGAAGCCGAGGGCCGCAACAATGAGCTCAAAAGCATCGTCAAAAAAATTACTGATAATTTTTTAACTCTTTTATGGAATAATTGCCATGTAGGCCTATAATTGAACAGTGCATAATACGATGCTTGATTATAGATCAGTCCCAAAATTATTAGGAGCGCTCTGCTGGATTTTAAGTTTGTCGCCCAGTCCGGCAGCCACGGTCTGACAGACTCAGCTCTTCATTTTATCTCCCATTTACAGCTTTTTTGGTCATCTCCACCCTGTGGCTGAGCCGAAACCAGTCAATTCGGTCTAAGGAACAATCATTGTCGTCGGCAGAGAATAATCGAAAGACATCGCCGTTCACCGGTTCTGTACATGGACTCTTATTGATAGTCTACCTTCAAGGCTTCAACCCTCAGCCTCAGGACTACAATTGGACAATCTCTCGAAAGGAACTGTTGCAGCTAGCCTACTCACTGACGTGCTGAAACGCTGTATACGCTACACATCTCAGAAATTGACTGGAATTGAACGGTTTGGACGGTATCCGAGGCCAGTTTATTTGAATACAGGGATAAAAATTGTTCAAAACAAAAAGTCGTTTGTGAGTCTTTTTATAGTCTACGGCAGCCTAACCACGAGAAAGAAAAAAGATATTAGTTAGTTGTCTAGTTGGCTTTTCCGATGGCTTTTCAAACCCCAGAAACCATTACAATATCAATTAAGAAAACTGATTTCGACTAGACTTTGTCCTTCATTTTATACACAGTGGAAGAATTTAGCATGCTCTGGCGGGCCACTTGAAATCTCTCCGCGGGCCGCATGCGGCCCGCGGGCCGCACGTTGGACAGCACTGGGCTAAGGGATATTTATTGAAGTCTGCGAGCACCTAAGTTTTAAGGAATTTTGTTTAGATGACAGCTGAAAAGTCTACAGTTAGTCTTACAGTGTGCAAATTCAAAACATCTGAGACATTTGGGGGTCGACGCTCTGAAGTTTTAAACCATGACTATATCAGCATCGAAAAGACGAGTTATTTTTCTTAAGATGACAGCTTAAAATGCAGCCATCATAATGTGAAAATTTAAATAAAATTAAACAATGCGTCGCATTTATTTAAGTCTTAAATTATTATGTCTTTCAGTACTGAAATTATGAGAAATTTTATTTTAAAATGACAGCCTAAAATTTAAGGCAACCACTGCGGTGTGGAAATTCAAAAACAAATTGACAATGAGGAGGAGCACATTCCTTACCCAAACCCTCGATCCTCTGTTCGGCGCATTTATAAAGAACACAAGTAAAGTTTATGAAATTGATACCCACCCAAATCGCATCAGCTAGATAACGTGACATGCATGCTTAGAAAAGAAGACCTATTTTCAGAGAAACCTACATGTACGCCTATATTATTTAGGCTAATAGTTGCAGAATTGATAGGTAAATAACGTTTAATTTTTACTGACATTTTGTCAGTCGAATCAATGAAATCCAACAAATAAACCGAAGCGCCATTCAGATACTAAACATCCTAACTATGAAGAAAAACATGACTAGTATTTTTTTAAACAAAGCTGATGACGCCAAGAAGGCACTCTTGAGACAGAGTATTTGAAAAGTTTCAACAGCAATACGTGGCAGAAGCCGTCGAAGCCAACTTCAGTGGCAAACTGTAGGCCTATACCGAATAGCAGGTATACTATAGCTTTCAGAATCGCATGAGTCTGGAAGCCTCTTACAATTCGCACAAAATATCTTTCGGATCGGAGGATGAATTCCGGTAAAAGTGCATAACAATGGACAAAGGTAAAAAAATGCCGTGAAAAGTGGTAACTCTATAAATTTTGTGGCCGGGGTCGCCACAACTTTCGAAATGTTACCAAGGGGTCGCCGCACTAAAAATGTTGAGAACCGCTGTCCTATTTGGACGAAGACTATCCCTATGTACACCATGGCAACGTATGCTTATTTACATACTTATTTACTCACAGTCTGTCACTGTCTCTTTCTTCTTTCTGTCTCTAACTATAATATGGGTATATCTTTTTCTCCCTTTCGTGCTCCTTTTTTCTTTTAATGTATATAACCATTTCTCTCTATTTTATGCATATCTCATGTTGTCTCTGTCTGTCAAGCCATGGCTCGCTAGCTTCTTCTCCATTTCATCTGTCTTTCTCTTCATATCCCATGGTATTGTCTCTCTCTCATTTCTCTGTCTCTTTCTTTCTTTCTCTCTTTCTCTCTCTTTCTCTCTTTCTCTCTCTCTCTCTCTGTCTCTGTGTCTCTGTCTGTCTCTGTCTGTCTATCTATCTATCTATCTATCTATCTATCTATCTATCTATCTATCTATCTATCTATCTATCTATCTATCTATCTATCTATCTATCTGTCTGTCTGTCTGTCTGTCTGTCTGTCTGTCTGTCTGTCTGTCTGTCTGTCTGTCTGTCTGTCTGTCTGTCTGTCTGTCTGTCTGTCTGTCTGTCTGTCTGTCTGTCTGTCTGTCTGTCTGTCTGTCTGTCTGTCTGTCTGTCTGTCTGTCTGTCTGTCTGTCTGTCTGTCTCTCTGTCTGTCTGTCTGTCTGTCTGTCTGTCTATCTATCTATCTATCTATCTATCTATCTATTTATATATCTGTCTGTCTGTCTGTCGGTCTTCTGTCTGTTTATTTGTCTGTCTGTCTGTCTGTCTCTCTCTCTCTCTCGTGCACGCTCTTTCTCTCCTTTCTATCTGTCATTCTCTCCTCATTTATTTCTCTTCTCTTTATTTCTCTCTTTCTGTATCTGTCTCAGTCTCTATCGTTGACTTTCTGTCTCTCTCTACCACTCTCTGTATTGGTTTGTCTCTCCTTCTGTTTCTCATTCTCGTTCTCGCTCTAACAGTGGGTCACTGCATGCCGCTCAACAGAAAATCCTGTTGTGTTTGTCCATATATAATCGACCGAACCCAAATGTTAGAATGACTAAACCCACGACAACATATATTATCGAGACAAACAACAATGAAGCAATGCCTCTCTTTCTTCCCACGCCCCTACCCGCGTCCATCTACTGCCGGAAGGTGGTCGGGTGGATGCATGGAGGGTGGCGCAGGCAATGCTACGTATACAGCGTCCACCTGTTTAATTATCGCCCCCTGTTTGGATAGGTGTATCTTATCCTTCCCAGGTTTCGACGGGGGGGAGGTGGTAGATGCGACGACAGCACCAACCCACCCACCGACCAACATCAAAACCGACCGATTGAACTACAGCATATAACCATATAACAGCATGCGCTGATTGTCAGTCGAGACGGATTTATCGGCGTTTATAGCAATCGCAGACGCAGCAGAAACACAAACAGACATACAGGCAGACAGGCAGACAGGCAGACAGACAGGCAGACAAGCAGATAGAACGAGAACAGACAGACAAGCACATTGATTGACCAACAACAGGCAGACAGACAGATAGACAGACAGGAAAACAGGCAGGCAGGTATATATATATATATAGGCAGATAAACAGATAGACACACGAATAGACCGACAACAGACAGACAAATAGATAGACAGAGGAACAGACAGAAACAAAGACAGACAGACAGGCAGATAGGCAGACAGGCAGACAGATAGGCAGGCAGACATACATACAGGCAGGCATACAGACAGACAGGCTTACAGAGAGTCAGACAGACATACATACATAGTTAGACTCATAGAGACATACAGACAGGAAACCTGGCAGACAGACAGACAGACAGACAGAGAAGATGGATGAGTAGAGTTAAGCGGTCGTCAGATGAGACAGCAGCGTGGTGGGAGGATGGTAGAGACAGAGACACAGACAGACACAGACAGACACAGACAGACACAGACAGACACAGACAGACACAGACAGACACAGACAGAGTGTGGCAGGCATTCAATGAGTAGGAGGAAGACAAGCTTCGACCATCGGAGTGCATGCATGGCGGGTGGCGACAGGGTGGATTTTGCAGTTTAACGTCACTGTGTGACAGTGTGTGGTAACAAAGACCATTAGCGACGCTTTATCCAGGCTTGGGACTGGCACCGGCAGAGTGCAACCAGTGGCGGAGTTGGTGGCGACAGGATTTTTTCTGCGTGCTATGGACTCATGTGTGCGTGTGTGCGTGTGCATGTGAGTGTGTGTATTGTGCGTATGCATGTGCGCGTTTGTTGATGTCTGTGTGCGTGTATGTGTGTTTATGTTTGTGTAAACTTGTGTGTGTTTAAGTTCGGGTGCGCAGGTGGGTGTGTTCGTGTGTTTATGTTTGTGTGCATGTGTGTGTGTGCGTGTGTGTGTATGTGTGTGCTTGTGTGCATGTGTGCATGCGTGTGCATGTGTGTGTGCATGTGTGTGTGTGTGTGTGTGAGTGTGTGTGTGTGTGTGTGTGTGTGTGTTTAGGACGGCGGTACGTGTGTGCGTGCGCGTAATCCCTCCGGTGTTTATTGCATCGTTGTCTGTGTTGCGATTGTTGCTGTTGCATCTGGTTGCATATCTGCTTCTGCTGCTGCTGCTGCTGCTGCTGCTGCTGCTGCTGCTGCTGCTGAACGTGGTGGTGCACCGTGAGAACAATCGAGTTGAGAAATGATCGACGACTGCTGCTGCTGAAGTGGATGATATTGATGATTATGACGACGACGACGATGATGACGACGACGATAATGATGATGATTATGACGGCGACGACGATGATGATGACGACGATGATGATGATTATGACAACGACGACGATGATGATGACGACGACGATGATGATTATGACGACGACGACGATGATGATGACGACGATGATGATGATTATGACGACGACGATGATGAAGAAGACGACGATGATGACGACGGTGCCCCTCGCTTGTTAAGGTTTTTGGGGAGAAAGACTATAAAAAATGTATGCCTAGTTAGTCAGATTTCAAATAGCCTTGGTTGCCACTGGCTTTTTGAGAAGAAAGACAAAAAAGTCATCAGATTTCTAGGCGAATGATCAAGGTAAATTTTTCGACCTAATACCAAAAGTTTTGTGATTCCCCCCCCACCTCCCCCGTTCCAAACTTCCTGTATCCGCCTCTGTGTCTACCATGTTTTCGAACCACCACCAGAGCTATAGGCTATAGTCTCTGCAATGCGGCGCTGCTGATCTGGAATATTATGCTCTGCCACCCTCGCCTCGTTTGCGACACTTTTAATGCATGCATGCGAATTCGCATGCATCGT
Source organism: Lumbricus terrestris (assembly GCA_949752735.1). Lineage (NCBI taxonomy): Eukaryota > Metazoa > Annelida > Clitellata > Crassiclitellata > Lumbricidae > Lumbricus > Lumbricus terrestris. Next base: position 22,804,833 of record OX457043.1, on the reverse strand, counting down.
TTTCTCTACGGATTGTCTGTCTGTCTGTCTGTCTGTCTGTCTGTCTGTCTGTCTGTCTGTCTGTCTGTCTGTCTCTCTCTCTCTCTCTCTCTCTCTCTCTCTCTCTCTCTCTCTCTCTCTCTCTCTCTCTCTTCTGTTTCCACTGCAGGACTAATATCGCCTCAGGAAAAATAATTTCATAAGAAGAGAGTGGGTCCAGAACTTGAAAGCATCAGAGGATCCATCACAGAGTCAATGATTGTAATAAGCATGGCTCAATATTTAAATAATTCACTGATTGACTTCACCCGGACGTCCCTCTAATTTCATTTGTATAGATTTGCTTAAACTGAGTAAATATATAATTTAGTCATTATTTTATGATGTATGTTGTTTGAACATAAATAGATTTACAGGCCCATATATATGCGCCATGTTCGTTCGGAAACACAAAATAATGTATACTAACCATGCATGTATAGTTTGTAATTTGTATACACGATGCCAACATGGAATACTCCATAATAGATGTATAGAACGCCAATATCGCCGTCACACGATCATTCAAAAAATTTATAGTACTAGTAGTTGCAGTTTAACGTCACTATAGATGTGGTAAAAAAAACATTAGCGACGCCCTCCCCTTTATCCAGGCTTGATGGGACTGGCACTGGCAGAGTTCGACCAGTGGCGGAGTTGTATAATTTATAGAGCGTACACTAAAGTTAAAACTGCCATGGTGGCGCTCAACACTCATGAGAGCACCGGCAGAAAAGAGCAGTTTGTCAAAGTGTATGCTTCAAAAGTTTTATATATAGGCCCTACAGTGAGAGACCAATTAAGATGGATGAACTATGGCCGCGAAAAAGCCCGACGCTCATGAGTCGTAGGAGTGCACACAAATCTAGCACACAATTCACCTGTGCACCCCCCCCTCCCCTGCAGTAATGAAGGGTTTACCCAATTAAGCAGCCAAATCCTAAAATATGAAGGCAGCACAAACTGGGTATAGTTCCTCAATCTGTATTACCAAGCCTCCAAGTCCAAACCGGTTTGGACTCAATGAGCGATATTCTTTAATTAAACCAGTAATTGCGATTGTGCATATGCATGGTAAGCACATAATATGGCTGCGAACTACGCTTGTTGTCCTCCGTACTATATATAGTCTATATATAATCGATGCATGGAAAGTTGGAAACACCAACTTCGACGCAAGTATATATAGGGAAAGCATTTTAAAATGCAGCACGAGCATAATTATTATAATATGATATACTGGTTTTAACGCAACTTCCATCGTCCCTTTGTCAACCTTTGATCAGCGGTGTAAATATACTCAAGGGCCTGTAATCATAGGCTACAGTGCTTAGTTGCGCAAGGTATAAAAGACCTAAGTTTTACACAGCATACGGACAACCCTTTTGACTCAACGCATTTGATCCTGATCCTATATGGTAACTCGATCCGGACCACCACGGACTACTCTCGCGGACAACCCTTCTAACTCAACGCAGCGCTCGTGAATAAGCTGGTGCTCCGCGCTTGGCTTTCGAGTGGCGCTTTAGAAATTAGGAGATTACGATTACGAGCATGGTAGAAGAACAACTTGGGGGTCTGGCGTTGATTTACGTGGACATGGAGTTGCAATGAGGACTTCGCTATAATGACGTCCTAAAGCAAACGTCACTTATGGCTCTTAATTCACTTCGGCTCCTACAGGATTTTTCATTCGTCCTTTACCAGATGGCGAGTGGTCAGTGGACACAGTGGACAGCCTGTTTGTATATATATAGTTACCTGAGTGGGCTCATAGTTAGATCAGCGCAGTGGCAGCAACGGTTACTATAAGCAGTATCAAACGCCCTCTTATATAAGCATGCGGTCGGCCCTGACACCCACCAGTAGTCCACTGCCCCCCTCGGGCATCCCCCCCCAACCCCCATGCCCCCCGTTGCAGATCTACGAGCAGAGCATGCATGTCTTTCAGCCATAAACGGATGCGTACGTTACATCTGCGTCTTCATCACACAGTTGCTGAAATAACACGAATCTCGCAACCGATATTGAATCTAATCACCTTCGCAAACAAATAAGGCCACATACGGGCGAACCGAAGAGCGGGTGGGAGGGAGGGAGGGCATCGGCTGCGGCCGCGTGCCACCCGTCCAAGGCGGTCGGCGTGGACGCCCGCGTGGCCCAAGGGACGCGCGGCGGTGGCTCTCAAAGGGTCAGCCGTCCAGTGAAGTTGGTGCTGCTAGTCCATCTGTTGACACAGATATGTAAACATCGGAAGAAGACGGAAGACCACATAATGGACGAACGGTGGAGGAGGAGGAGGAGGAGGAGGAGGAGGAGGAGGAGGAGGAGGAGGAGGAGGAGGAGGAGGAAAGGAGGAGGAGAGGGAGAGGGAGGAGGAGGTGGAAGAGGAATAGAAGGAGTACGAGGACGAGGAAGAGGAGAAGGAAGAAGAGAAGAAGGACGAGGACGAGGAGGAGGAAGAGCAGGTAGAGGAGATGGAGGAAAAGGAGGAAGAAGAGGAGAAGGGAGAAGGAGGATTTGAGATGCTTAAAAAATGCAGGGGAATCTATATCCTAAATTTGCTGCTGCTCCTTCTCCTCCTCCTTCTGCTGCTACTCCTCCACCTCCTCCTCCATCTCCTTCTCATTCATCTTACTTACTTACTTGCCAGGTTTTGGTTCCGCGAGTTCGCACTTCTATCAGACAGCGCAGAGCCTTTTCTGTTGTGGGTCCCGTTATCTGGAATGGCCTCCCACTAACCTTGCTACTTATGCCTATAGGTTAAATTCTCCTGCATTTCTTAAGTATATCAAATCCTACTTTTTTAACTGTGGCTGGTCTGGTAGCGCCTCTGAGTAGGTTTCTTGAAGAGGCCCTATAAAAATTATTGAAATGAATGAATGAATGAGTGAATGCATGAATGAATGAATGAATGAATGAATGAATGAATGAATGAATAAATGAGTGAATGCATGAATGAATGAATGCATGAATGAATGAATGAATGAATGAATGAATAAATGAATGAATGAATGAATGAATGAATGAATGAATGAATGAATGAATGAATGAATGAATGAATGAATGAATGAATGAATACGACCGAGAACGGATTGCACTGGCACACAACGTCCGCTATTATATTATAAGATAAATTAATCGAAACGTGTATTGCATGCATTTTAATGTAGCAATCGGTTTAAAAATGAAGTACTGACTGACTGCCTGCCTGCCTGACCGACCGTCTGACTGACTGACTGACTGACTGACTAGCTGACTGACTGACTGACTGACTGACTGCCTGCCTGCCTGACCGACCGTCTGACTGACTGAATGACTGACTGGCTGACTGACTGACTGGCTGACTGACTGACTGACTGACTGACTGACTGACTGACTGACTGACTGACTGACTGACTGACTGCCTGCCTGCCTGACCGACCGTCTGACTGACTGACTGACTGACTGACTGGCTGACTGACTGACTGACTGACTGACTGCCTGCCTGCCTGACCGACCGTCTGACTGACTGAATGACTGACTGGCTGACTGACTGACTGGCTGACTGACTGACTGACTGACTGACTGACTGGCTGACTGACTGACTGACTGACTGCCTGCCTGCCTGACCGACCGTCTGATTGACTGAATGACTGACTGGCTGACTGACTGACTGACTGACTGACTGACTGACTGACTGACTGACTGACTGACTGACTGACTGACTGACTGACTGACTGACTGACTGACTGACTGAAAGACCGACCGACTGACTGAGATCGACCGACTGACCGACCGACTGACCGACCGACTGACTGATTGACATACTTATTTACTTGCTTACCTGCCAGATAAAAGTCATCTGAGCCACTTAAAAGTGGAATTGTCCGGGGGGGTTAGGGTTAATGTCCTAGGCTAAATCAGGGGGAATTGTCCGGGGGGTTTGTCGGGGAGGGGGTTTAGTCAGGGGATGATTTTGTCCAGGCGGGAGGAATGTCCTATACACTCAGGACGAGGATAGGCTTTTGTAGGAGAGGCGATGTCTAGTGTGGATAGTCGTATGCTATATATGTATATTAAATGTATAATCCTGGTTTTGGAAATAAGATGGCGATTTAGTCGCGACATTGAGTTGTTAACTTGTTTGTTACACGTAAATTAGTCGTTTTCGGTGCATTTGTGTTTTTTCGCTATTGCTGGATATTGAAGAAGAAAATACGAGAAACTCATCGTTGTTTGCGCTACGAGGTTAAAGAACTGTAGATACTTATAACGCTGCAGCCATTATAGCTACCACAGTAAAGTTAATTTAGGACAAAGGCGGATACAGAAATTTTGGAGGGGGCCAAAATTTTCGGTCTTTTTTAGTCGTATGGACTTATATACGGATCTCGTGGGCGTGGGGATGGGCCTGCGGGACTACTCATGGGGGGGGCACGCCAACTTTCCGAGCCAGAATAGCTGGTCAAAAATAAAGAAATTTCTAAATGGGGGGCCATGGCCGGATTGCCCCACCTGGAACTGCCTCTGATTTAGGATAGACTTAGGCAACGCTGAACTTTTGAAGAGACTGAAAGGGCTTGAGGGAATAAGCTGACACGTATATAATGTGAAAACACCTCGAATTGTTCTGGGGAATATAATTCCTGGGGGGGCTCTCACCCCCCCCCCGAGTCGTCTAGATAAAACAATGGCTGAGTATATCGATGTATTGTTCGAAACAACATGGCTATAATTATAGCTCGTTAATCTGTTGTATACTTTGTTCAAAATCATATAAGCGTTGCCCTAATTACAGTTTTTGTTCTATAATTAGATTTAATAATTATTTAATTTTAAATAATTCTGGCAGAGGCATGGGAAAGAGTTTTTGCGTGGCATGGCGGAAGTCGCCTCAATGTTCACGGAAGTTGCAAGTATACAGGGTGCAGGATCTGACAGTAAATCGTATTTAAGACCAATCCTAAACGTCATCAGATGCATGATAGCCGCCTATTATAGGCGAGCATTGACTCTGCTAGGCCTATATCCAGATTCTGGTTTGCATAACGAACATTTTTTTGGTTGGATGCAAATAAATTATCGAAATTATAGTGAAATCTGTTTAATAAATAACTTAATGCCTGTCGTGTGCGAACCCGCGTTTTGATGTTGCTGGTCAATTATCGTACAATTGCCTTCTAGATTTCGTTTGTTCCTCTTTTACTTTCGGGGATTCGTTATCGTCCGCTGTAATAGATCGACAATTAAATCACAGTTTCTCTTTTGCCCTCGTTCGATGCCAACTCCTCCCGTCACCCTCCCGTCACCCTCCCGTCACCCTCCCGTCACCCTCCCGTCACCCTCCCAGCCCTTGGATAAATGTTATCGCTTTGTTTGCTTGACACTATACATGTAACTCATTCATTCATTTATTTTGAGAATTTATATAGCGCCTCTTCAAGAAACCTACTCAGAGGCGCTCTGTTGTGGTTCCATTCTCATGAACTGCAACCTTTTCTCTGCATGGTGGGCGCATGCACTATGGTCTGGAATGGCTTCCACCGGAAATATACGTTTGCTTCCTGTGGCTCTTGCTGAAACATTTCTTGCATTCTACTCGAAACTGACCTTGTTGCCATGTTGGAGTCGGGAGCGCTTCTGAGTAGTTCACTTGAAAAAGCGTTATATAAATTATGGAATGAACGAATGAATGACAAAGAATATACCATCTGACGTGAGCAAATATACAGACATTGGCTTCACATGATAGAAGCCAGACGGCGTACATTTATCATCATCATCATCATCATCATCATCATCATCATCATCATCATCATCATCATCATCATCATCATCATCATCATCATCATCATCATCATCATCATCATCATCATCATCATCATCATCATCATCAACAACATCATCATCATTGCTCTCCTCCGTCCGTGGCCGCGACGACGATGAGGCCTTAACATGGCGTCTCCACACTGCTCCATCCTTGACGATATATCCATGGCATTCCTCATATCCATGCACCTTTCCTCTAGATTACTCTTACATGTATTTTGTCGATCCATGTTTTTCTTTGACGTCCTCTACTTCTCTGTCCATCCACATTGTCGTGCAGGGCCGCAACTCTTCTGTCTTCTGTCGTCCATCCTTGATACATGTCCAAACCACGTGAGTCTTCTCTTCTTGATCTTGTCCACTATTGTTTCCTCCGCTCTCTGGTCTTCTCATTTCGGATCCTTTCCCTATACCTCCTATACATTTATAGCCTATAGTTAATGCAATGACAAAGGGCAACGGTCAAAGCCTCGCGTTGGTCAGTTTGGGGTTCGTCCGAACCGGACATAAACACGGTATAATTATATAGTTATATACATATTATGTATACAGTTATATATATATATGCTATGTATATATACATATATATGTGTGGCTTAGTTAAATTTGTAGCGTCACGTGGACACGTAGGCTCTTAGTTACCTGTTAATGGGTTTCCTTCAACTGGAATATAGGAAATGGGAGTGGGAGGAGGAGGCACTGCGCGTCTGGTCTTGCAATGTGTACGATGAAGTAAGAGTGGCCGAGAAGAAGGGTGGGGTTGGGTTGGAGTGGGTGGGGGTGAGGATCTGGATGCGAGAAACGGAGATCGGTCTAATACGGACGGATGCCTTATCTCGATGCCACATCAAACCGTCAGCGTCCCGGATAAAGGTCTTGATTGATGCTGCTGCTGATGATGCTGCTGCAGCGGGATGCGGGTTCCACCACAAACCCCAGCAGCAGCAGCAGCAGCAGCAGCAGCAGCAGATCCATCGACAATCGCATCCAACCTGACACGAAACCGCAGCCCCGTCTTTCACCGCTGGCGTGCACCCCCTCCCCGCCTTCCCCTTCCCTTCAGGGCTAATTGCCCGGCGTCCGTCCGTCCGTCCCTCCGTCCGTCCGTCCGTCCGTCCGTCCACCCTCACCTCCCCGCTTTATCTCGTCTACACGTCCAGTTGGATGGAAACCCTTTCCTCTACTCGGATGGATGGGGTGGATGGGGTGGGTGGGTGTGGTGGGGTGGGTGGGGTGGGTGGGGTTGGGTGGGGTGGGTGGCAAACGAGAGAGGTAGAGGTATTCTAGTCGCTGACCAAATCGATCTCGAGTATCGTAACCGGATCGCCACAGAAACGAAACGAAGCGCTCGCTTACAAATGTTTACATATTTCCTGTCTAAACAGATAAACAGAGAACGAGAAGGAGGAGGAGGAGGGGAAGAGGAGGAGGACGACGACGACGAGGAGGAGGAAGAAGGAAAAGGAAGAGGAGGAGTTGAACCTGGCGAAAGATGCAACGCTTCGAAGAATTCGCAAATAGTAATACAATCTTACGTATACCGTTGCTAACGACAGGTTGACATACATACATACATATATATATATGTATATTATATATATATATATTATATAATATATAATAGTCTGCAGTATTATATACCTGGTACATATTCGGAGGGGTGATTGTGCAATGGCAACGCACTGCAGGCGCGAAGAGCGAGCATCAAACGGCAGTGTTTAATTCCTGGCCTCTATAGTATATACCCCTTTCATCATCATCATCGTCATCATCCTTTTGATTCGCTTTGCCTCATTAATTCCCAGCGGTCAACATCTACGTTCCTTCACGGCGTATGCGTTGGCCTCTCTGCCATTCTCTGCCACTCTTCATCTCCCTCAATCCCTAAGCAATACCCTCTTTCTCATATTATCCATATAGCTGCCTAGCTCCATCTTTCTCTTTGACTGTACAAATGTATACGCAGGCCCTGTGTATACGTATACATCGCATATATGGCTGCTTGGTTGTCTTTAGTCCGTCCGTTCATCCGTCTATGCCATAGTCTGTCTGTCTGTCACATTGTATCATCTCTTTGTCAGAACCATAGCTCTCTTCATATATTATATAGGACATTTTATTATCACGGGGTTATCGTACTGGGAGCTCTACTGAATGACTATGGCTGTGATCGGCGCTATAGAAATTGATTACATTACGTTACATATACTGCATATACTAGGTTGTGTGCTCATCTTGTATAACGGACATCGTGTAGGTTCTAACTTTAGTCATGAATGATCTACATACCACCTTAACTGATTCAGGTTTTCTATCGAAACTATGAGAGAGAGAGAGAGAGAGAGAGAGAGAGAGAGAGAGAGAGAGAGAGAGAGAGAGAGAGAGAGAGAGAGAGAGACAGAGACAGAGAGACAGAGAGACAGAGAGACAGAGAGACAGAGAGACAGAGAGACAGAGAGACAGAGAGACAGAGAGACAGAGAGACAGAGAGACAGAGAGACAGAGAGACAGAGAGAGAGAGAGACAGAGAGACAGAGAGACAGAGAGACAGAGAGAGAGAGACAGAGACAGAGACAGAGAGAGAGAAAGAGAAAGAGAAAGAGAAAGAGAAAGAGAAAGAGAATGAGAAAGAGACAGAGAGACACAGAGATAGACAGAGACAGAGACAGAGAGAGAGACAGAGAGAGAGACACACACAGGGATATAAGTTAACAGTATACCTGCATGGAACCACTGACTTGTGCTTGTAATGAGTCGGGTGTCCATCACTTAAGCAGAGGAAGCATGCACTTGACATGCTTGCCGCCCCTCCCTCTCCCATCTTCCAAATCATATCGCCACAAGAGATGCTCGTCCAACTATACTGCTACTACGTAAAGTCTTGATAAAAGGTCAATGTACCATGCAGCACAATGTAACAAGATTGCAGATGAAGTCAATAAATGTAAGCAGCGTTTGACGGCAACCTATGTATGGATATAGTATCATGTTGCTGCTCCAAATAAATCTGTCTTTAATAGATACAATCAATGTCCAACAAAAAATTGTACAATTCTTCACGTGCATCACAACATAATCTCCACAATTCATGTATACAACGTATTGCACATTGTATTACTAATACATAATGTGCACATTGATATGCATACATGATTGTAAATGTATAATTATGTGGGCTTGCAATGGAAATCAAAGACTTTTTGTCAAGATCCACTATGTTCGATATGATACAGAATACAAGTCTATTGGGTATATCTGTGTGTGTACGTGTATACTTGTATTGCATACATGAATGTGTAGTCCCATATGTGTATATGAATATATGCATACATGCAAGTCTATGACTTGAATGACATCTCAGTGCACGATGCAAAAATTTAGACGTACCTCCTGTAGGCTGTAGCCTATACACATAAGTATAGGACCTATTTTCCTGTAGGCTATAAATTATATCATATATAGGTCTATATCAGTGGTTCCCAACCTTTTTTGACTGTCGGGCCACTTTTTCTAAGTTGGAGGACACGAGGGCCACTTTTTCTTAGTTGAAGGACATTAGGGGGCCAAAAGGCTAAAATTTAATTAATTAAAGGCGAATAAAATCGTTATAATTGAATCAAAATAGAATTTTGATGCGATTTATTAACGTTCAAATAAAATAATTTTTAATAGAAAATAATTATATATTCTATCATGTCCAAATTGTCAATTTTTACATGTATACTTTCTTAATTCATTGAGATGCTGCGGGCCATTTTTGTAGGCCAGGCGGGCCACTTTTGGCCCGCGGGCCACGGGTTGGGAACCGCTGGTCTATATGTATAGATTGAAAAAGATGTCTGCTCTCCTGTGCAGAATTTTAAAACTTATTTCTATACATTTAGGCCTACACAAACTATGTTTCTGATAGATATGTTGGTCTATTATAGGAACATATAGGCTATTAGCATATTATACTAGGATAAAGACACTCTTTGCCCTGTTTTTTTCTACTGTAAAATTTGTCATGCCATTCACGGATGAACTTATCGTAATATCAATAGAATTCAAAGAACAAAGTATATTCGATTAATTAAGCTTACATATACAAGAAAGTCATAAAATTATAGGATTATGGTCATTTTTAGGCCTATAGGCCTGGGACTATATATTAGGGCATAGACCTATAGTTATTAATTAATATCCTATAAGCTTACTCGTTATTGCTTTACCACTTGTCAACAATGAATGTCCAGTGCAAATTGAAAGAAACTTTACAGTGCATTAATTTAAAACGATGATATTTTAATATTGTTGTACATATATAGTCAGATATTTACGCTATAATAATATAATTCGCTTTTAAATATTCAAACGAAAACAAATTGCACGACGGTTAAAAACAGTTGCGTCGATATTAAAAGTATCCTAAGAAATTGTCTGAGTGATGACGAAATCATGACGACATCGTGACGTAACCGCGCCGTACACGTCACACGCCAGATTGGACGACATCACGACAAAGGCGCAATTAGTTAAGACAATGAATACAGCTCTCAGTCGATGGTGCTACAACTCGAAGACCTGCCGAATTGTGCCAAGCATGTATACTAATAACGGTGTTTCAAGGAGCATGCCATTATACCTGACGACCCTGTGGACCCGGTCCACCTGACTAAAGCCACAATCAAAACGGTTGTCACGTGTGCTCCCTGCATGTGAAACCGTTTCTTTACAAGTTGCCTATACGACTGTGGTGGTCACACTAGCAAAGTCAGGATGTTCGTGTATATAAGAACCGGTCACAATAATGTCATGTCCTGGTCCTCAGTTATATAAGCTCACGCTGCATTGAAGGATATGGTAGAATTCAAACGAAGGCCTGCACGCACACCCACACGCACGCACGCACACGCGCACACACACACGCGAGCACACACACGCGAGCACACACACACACCCAAAGACACACGCACACATACGGCGACCTAATGACATAATTATATTCACACTGCAGCATATATAAGGCTATAATCACAGTGCGTCTTCGTCAATCGTGACTACGTCTGACAAATTTATTTATTTATAAGCTAAACAAAACAGAAACTCTTTTGGGTCAGGTCATCAGGTCATCATCATCATCCAATAGGTGCTTCCCGTCCAACGACCAATCAGGTCTTCGAAGACGTGATCACGTGGTCGTGGTTCCTATTCAGTCCGTTAAGCATCTGTTCGATGTTCTTGAGTTCGCTGTGTGGTCCCCTGATTCCGTAGGAGGCGATTGGTCTCTTGAGGGGGGACGAAGACCCTGGGTGCGGTGGCGGTGGCTGCTGTGGGACCCCAACGGGGGACTCGGAGCACCGCTGGACCCCGGACGGAGGCGTCTCCGTCGTGCTTGAAGTGTCCGGCACCTGAGGGGACCGTGGCGACCCCACCGAGACCCCGCTGACCTTGAGGGGTCGCTGTGCAGCGGCGTATGGAGCGAACCTCGAAGCGTGGTGGTGGGTACTGAAGAGAGGACCGCCTCCGCCTCCGGCCGTGTTCAGGGAAGCAGCGAGGGATGACGAGGGTGGCGGTTGAAGGGGGTTGTCGGCGGTCAACGCGGCCGCCCCCGACTGACCACCGAAGGCCGCCAGGTAGGTGGGGTAGAGCCACGGGTTGATGGCCATCTGACTGCCCAGCATCCACGCCGGGTTGAGATGGAAGCCAGTGGCAGCTGCGGCTGCTGCTGCGGCTGCTGCTGCTGCAAGGTTAGCAGACGACAGGTGGTGATGACTCACTTCCGGTAGACCGGGCGGCGTCGGAAGCGGAAACGGAAACGGCGAATCGGTCGGAAGTTGGTGGGAGAGAGCGGCCGCGGCGGCAGCGGCGGGATTGTTGAAGAGGAGCTGACCGAGGTGTCGCGGCGACAGGTGACTCGCCTGATGGGCAGCGGCGGCGGCGTAGAGCCCCGACTGGTACAGGTAGGAGAGCATCGGAGGGGCCAACGGGGGCTGAAGAACAGTCACGTTTGGGGGACAACGGGGCTCGGACGACCCCCGTTCAAACGGGGATTTATCCATCAGAGACGGGGCACGCGGTGGTAGATCCGTGGCGCACTCTGAAGAGCGACACAAGCCGAGGGTGTTGGAGGCGGCGGCGGCCCTGCTGTGGGCGAGGGGTGCCAGGTCCGTGGACGGCGACCGCTGCCCTGCAGAGTGTGTGGTTGGCGGTGACACGGGCTCTAGAAGTTTTCTGCTGCATGGCGTCGGGGGTGAATTTGATGACGAGTGACTGGCAGGGTGAGAATAATCTCCCCTGGTCTGCCTGATCGGGGGAGGACTGGGGGAGGATGCCTCGTGGTCAGAGTGATGTGGGTGTTGACTGTGGCGGGCATGGGGGTGGTGATGGGGGTAGCGGTGGTGGTGGTGGTGGTGGTGGTGGTGATGGTTGGGGCGATGAGGGGAACCGGTGGACTCGGAGGGGTGGCGATGGATTACAACGGTGGGTGAGATGGTCCCTGTGGGGCGAGGCTCAAAGGACGAGACCAGAGGACCGTCACGCTTTCCGAAAAGGACCTTCTTTGACGCAGGGTCTACGGAGGAATCGGATGAGACCAAAACATCTGCAACAGGAGAACAACTATGCAACAACTCAACTATGCAACAACTCAAATATGCAACAACTCAACTATGCAACAACTCAAATATGCAACAACTCATATATGCAACAACTCAAATATGCAACAACTCATATATGCAACAACTCAAATATGCAACAACTCATATATGCAACATCTCAAATATGCAACAACTCAAATATGCAACAAGTCAAATATGCAACAACTCAAATATGCAACAACTCAAATATGCAACATCTCAAATATGCAACAACTCAAATATGCAACATCTCAAATATGCAACGACTCAAATATGCAACGACTCAAATATGCAACAACTCATATATGCAACAACTCAAATATGCAGCAACTCATATATGCAACAACTCAAATATGCAACAACTCAAATATGCAACGACTCAAATATGCAACAACTCAAATATGCAACATCTCAAATATGCAACGACTCAAATATGCAACGACTCAAATATGCAACAACTCAAATATGCAACAACTCAAATATGCAACAACTCAAATATGCAACGACTCAAATATGCAACAACTCAAATATGCAACAACTCAAATATGCAACGACTCAAATATGCAACAAGTCAAATATGCAACAGTTCAAATATGCAACAACTCAAATATGCAACATCTCAAATATGCAACAACTCAAATATGCAACGACTCAAATATGCAACATCTCAAATATGCAACAACTCAATTATGCAACAGCTCAAATATGCAACAACTCAAATATGCAACAACTCAAATATGCAACAACTCAAATATGCAACAACTCAAATATGCAACAACTGCGGAGGCAAAAAACTAATATGCAACAGTAATCATAAACCGATTGTATTTGGGCTCCATTTCAAGATCAATTGTACTGGAATTAACCGTCTTTTCAGACCATAGATGTATTTTGACCCTGCAACTTCTTGACAAATCCATTGAAGTATATTGTGGGTCAAAATAAAACGACTTTTTAAAAGTCATTAGTAACGGCGTCTACACCCCCTTCTCTCCAAACCAAACCAAACCCACCATGTTAAAAGCTTGTAGCCATAGAAATTTCCTCAATGTATTCGAAGACAATGTGAAGGAGCAATGCGAAATCCTATACAGCTGACGCCACAGCGTATAATTATACGCAAAACTACGATACCGAGTCACGTGACTTAATAGTCTCACGTTTTGAAAGTCTAGAAAGTAATTCTCAAAAGTAATCGAAGTTGTCACAATCTGATTATAAGTTAAAAGTCCTAAAAATCATTGCACGAAATTCATTACGACCTCTAAACGTAATGTGAAACAAATGTCGCACGTTTCTGCAATGCAATACAATACAATACAATACAATACAATACAATACAATACAATATAATACAACACAATGCAATGCAATACAATACAACACAATACAATACAACACAATACAATACAATACAAAACAATACAACACAATACAATATAATACAACGCAATACAATACAACACAATACAACACAATACAATACAGAAAAGTGACGTAATCAAATGCAGCAAAACTCCTCACCCTGATTGGTCGATCGTTCGACGCCATCGCTCTCCATTGGTTCGTCGGCGCGCGACGTCGCCCCGCCCACCGGGCTCTCCCGCGCAGACTCGTGACGCACTTCCGGCGATCGACCCCCAGCGGCCACTTCGGAGTCGGACTTTTCGTCGACGACGCAGATCTCACCGTCTTCGTCGTCGCTGCAGTCGCTGTCCAGCTGCCATCGCTGGACGTCCTCCGATCCACTTCCGCTTCCGCCACCACCGCTTCCGCCGCCGCCCGTGCTGAGCGCCACCGTCTGCGCATGCGCACTCTGCTGGAGGCTCTGGAGACGCCTAGACACCATGATGACGTCACGGCTAATGTAATACAATGTGAAGCGATGTGAAGGAATGCGGTGCAGTGTAGTGTGGTGGGGTGTTATGTGGTGCGGCGCAGTGTGGTGCCGTGTAATGTGGTGTAGTGTAATGTGTTGTGGTGTAATGTGGTGCAGTGTATAATGTGGTGCAGTGTAATGTGGTGCAGTGTAATGTGGTGAAGTGTAATGTGGTGGGGTGTTATGTGGTGCGGTGTAATGTGGTGGGGTGTTATTTGGTGCGGTGTAATGTGGTGCAGTGTAATGTGGTGGGGTGTTATGTGGTGCTGTGTAATGTTGTGCAGTGTAATGTGGTGCAGTGTAGTGTGGTGTAGTGCAGTGTAATGTGGTGCAGTGCAATGTGGTGTGGTGTAATGTGGTGTGGTGTAATGTGGTGGTGCAGTGTAATGTGGTGCGGTGTAATGTGGTGCAGTGTAATGTGGTGTGGTGTAATGTGGTGTGGTGTAATGTGGTGAGGTGTAATGTGGTGCAGTGTAATGTGGTGCGGTGTACTGTGGTGCGGTGTAATGTGGTGCAGTGTGTTGTGCTGTGGTGTGTATACGAAGTGTATGTAAATACTATGGCGACGATAGATTTCCCTTTCTGCCTTTACATAGCGCACAGTTGAACAAGGACGATGTATGTTATTTATGAAATGAAGTTGCAGAAAAGTCAGTGAAACATGCAGCGCTTCGATATATAGATAATTCAAATGCACTCTTTTATACATTAATATGCATACATTGCATACACACTCAAACATTTCGACACTATATATAATTATGGTCAATCAATCAATCAATCAATCAATCAATCAATCAATCACATCACATGAATTTATATAGCGCCCATTCAAGATCTCTACTCAGAGGCGCTCCCAACCCAGGCCTGGTCAAAGAGAAAGGTCTTGAGAAGACGGTAGAAAGAACCAGCAGAGTCACGGGGAAGCGAACGGAGAGCCGCAGGGAGGCCATTCCAGATAGCTGGACCCACCACGGAAAATGCTCTTCGCTGCATAGTAGCGGTACGACAAAAACGGACAAGAAAGTCACCGCGGGCAGTTGGTCATGACGATATGGGATTATAACACCCATGACTGGTGGCTATCGAGGATATACCGTGAACTGAAGAACAATAATCATTGTCTCCTATAAGTCGCCTCCTTCCCTATAAGTCCTCTATCAATCAGTAGAAATTTATATAGCGCCCCGTCGACAATGCAAGATACACAGATATAGGAATTGAAGATCATGGTATATTATTAATTATTTGAATGGTGGTCGCGACTTACTTCTTTTCTCGTTTTCCGCCGCCTGAATCGCGAAATCCTTTTGCGAATGGATTGTTGTCAATCTTTAGTTGTGTGATCTAAAAGAAGCAACAACAAAGCAACCGCGTTGCATGCACTGTTGCCGCTGTTGCCGATCGACAGAGGTTGGTTGCCTATGTATTAGATCTTTGCAACCGTCAAATTGAGACAAATTAAATTTCTAATAACTAAAGTTAAAGCACCATTGACGGAGATTTAAAGTATATGATAATTAATTAAGTCAACCTATAATTTGGGAACAAGATGTGCAAACTTGCGGAACGTAATGGTAATCAGAGGGAGGTTCAAATGAATGAATGAATGAATAAATGAATGAATGAATTAACTATGAATGAATGATTTAATGATGAATGAATGATTTAATGAATGAATGAATGAATAAATAAATGAATTAATGAATGAATTAATTAATGATAGTTAACCCTCTCGTTCAATTAATTAGGTAAATAAATTAAAGAAGGGATTGAGAGCAGGAAAAATAATTAAGGAAAAATAAAATCAGGAGTGAAGGATTGAAACAACAAATGAACGAAGAAACAATTTTATGAACGGACGAATGAATAATTCAACGAATGAAAGAAAAATATCTATATAATTATATGCAGATGATCCTATTTAATTCCCATCTGTATTCATGAATAATAATTGATTATATATGGTCTGCACAACAGCCTCCCCGTTACCTTTTCGTTCTGGTAGGCAGTGACTGCGATGAATTCGGTTTCCTTGAAGACGTACGTTCGGAAAGCGCTGTACGGCAACTTGAGGATGTCATTGGCACGCACGAGATGGAAACGAGGCTGGTACTTTTGCATCGAATTCAGAATCGTCTGTTTGTGAAATACATGGAAAAGAAAGTCGTCATGAAAAGTCCTCACTTTATGTGTTCTTTTTTCTCTTATGTTCTTCCTCTTGTTTCCCCCCCCTCTCTCTCTCTCTCTCTCTCTCTCTCTCTCTCTCTCTCTCTCTCTCTCTCTCTCTGTCTGTCTGCATGCCTCGCTCTGTCTGTCTGTTTACCTGTGTCTGTCTGTTTCTTTGTCTGTCTCTCTCTGTCTGTCTTTTTCCCTGTGTCTGTCTGTCAGTCTCTCTCTCCCCCAGTTTTCAATGTATTTACATAATTATACGTTTCTTTTTCCATAAACAGACATGATAAGCAATTCGAATGCAGTCTCCTCAAAGCAAATTCAAGGCGACACTTACATTACAACTTTCTCAGCATAAAGGGCAATTACAAGTTAAGCTTATGTACAAAGTGGAAACGGTTCTCAAATCTCCATAAATGTTGCAACCATATTGCAAAGATATTAACGATATGCCGCATGACAACGATGACAACGACATTACAATTAAAGTCTCAAATTCGGTTGCTATGGCATTTTAAGAAACCAAACAGCAACCAGTGCCTATATATAGGTAACCAGTGCCTATATATAGCAACCATGCGGTGCCTCTCAACCTGTTCATATAATTATATAGCAACTATAGCATCCTCTCTCCTCCAGTTGCTATAGCAACCCGCATCCGCTCTTCCTCATCCAGGATGTTGGGTGTTAGACGGATGTGCCGTTACGATGTCCCCCCCTCCCCCCGTAAGCAGAGGACAAATTTGCCCTTGCTTCTCACTGCCACGCCGAAGGCAATTGTATTTTTTTTAAAAATAATTTAATGGAATAATTTCAAGAACGAAATTTGACACAAGCGTCGCAGATGAAAATAGCCATCGCACTAATTCTGTCAACAGTTTGTCCAAGCCAGTAATTTTTAATCTTTTTCTTGCTGGTTTATTAATTATTTTAATCTAAGTTAAGTGATACAGACTAATTATGGCTGTTTTTATTGTTGTTGTTAAATTAGTTCAGTTAGAATTAAGTGATACATTATGCGGGCCATTTATCAAGGCAAACAACCAACAATTATTATTGGACTATAATCCGAATGAAATTCTGCTAACATTTTACGAATATTCCTGATGATGAGAGCGCAGGCATAGACTATATTCTATCCGATGCAGTTTCTACGGAAACTGCACCGGATGCGGTTCGGAATCGTCTTATAGATAAAAGGTGCACGTATATATAGACCAAGGGCGGATCCAGGGGGGTCAAAATGGCCATGGCCCCCCATTTAGAAATTTCTTTATTTTTTACCACCTATTCTGGCCCGAAAATTTGACGTGGCCCCCCTCTGAGCAGGTCCGTATGTTCGTCCCGCAGTTTTTTTGGGCGGAGGGTGGATGGAAAAGGTATCTTTTTGGGAAATTCAAGGCTGATGACTAAAAAAAGTCATCAGTTTTTTTCGGCGACCAAGATGAATTTTTTCCCTGTTTCCTGGACCAAGACCCCGAATTTTGGCGCCCCCCCCCGTCGAAAATTTCTGTATCCGCCCTTGACGCAGACAATGGGAAGTTTTAGTCAAGAAAGAATCCGCCTTCCGCGATATTTAAAAGGCTGAACATCCATTATGAATATAGGCCTACAAATTCAGCTGTTCAATGATATTTTTGATGTTAAAGCGAGTGATAGGTCTATAGCGCGCTGATAAAAAAATAATCATAATTAGCTGCGTATAAAACTATATACTGAGGACTATTTGAATTTCAAGGGTAAAATCGAGCATGCAGTTACGACTTTTTATATAGTAGGCTCTACGGCGGTGCAATTTTGACAATCATCATGAAATGGATACAGCATATGCGCAGCCTTGTTGGCATAGGTTTATGATGAATGGAAAAGCAAATATATATGACAGAGTAATTACTGATAACTAAACCATGGCATTTACTGTCACTTTAAGCAATAAAAACTGTGGTTTATATGGTCATGAAATGGTAAATGTATACATTAATCAAAGCGGTGGAATTGAGGTCTTTTTTCGGACGGCAGAGGGCAATGTTTGCAAAGGCTTTACATGCAGCATAGGACTAAGACTTAATAGGTTCTATAGAATTACGTGACTATATGAGGAAAGCGTCCTACAGTCCATATTTACTTTCAAGCAGATTTCAGCAATGTTTCCAACTTTCCGAATTACGTTAATATATGTCCGATTTTTAATATGAGGACTTAACTATCGAGCGAGACGGACAAAGACAGAATGACAGACAGACAGACAGACGACACTTGATTATATTGGTAGACGTGAAGGAGGTGGAGGGAGAGGGGCGCGTCTTTGCAACAATAACCATCTCCCTAATTCTTTCTCATCGTTTGCAAAGTCTCGACGGCGTCGATACGCTATATACAGACAAAGTTCCTACAGATCACACAACACTCGCTTCGCACATATTTACCTTCCGAAAGACAGACGTAAAGACGCCTTCATACCTAATAAGCACGGAATCCTACCGAATAGCAAACGCAACTAAAACTCAGCCATGGGCATCGCACATGCCTTTGACGCCACCAATTACACGCCCGCCCCATGTATGCCGAGTTATAACGTTCACAAGCTATTACATAGAAGTCCCTGTGCGCTTTAGGTAGACGTGAGGGTCGAAGGAAGTATTCGAACAGCCGCGGTCTGGTATATACCCCAACCTTTCTTCGGACCCGACTGGCGTCTTTTGACTTAAGCCTCTATTAAACGCACTGTTTGCTAATTTAGGCGTTAACCCGTCTGCCTTAATTAACCCTTTGCGCTAGCCAGACCGGAAAATCCGGCACATGTTTGCATGCATAGTAACGCATTTGTACGCATGCGTATGCATACGATCAAAGAAGGCACACATGATTAATATAGCGAATATTTACGTAGCAAGAAAAGTAACGCATTCAGTCGAATCGGTGGGAATATAGCGAAGATCCGCAACACTTTTAATCGCAGATGAAAACATTTTGGGGAACTGATTCGTTCAGGCTATTCAGTCACGACAATGAGCATGACTAGCATTTAAGTAACGAAATGCATCAGCCTTGTTCAGCAAAAAAGTGTAATTGTAATCGTAATTTTTTATTCATAGTTTTTATTGTAATCGTAATTTCTATTGTGATCGTAACTTTTTATTGAAATCGTAATCTTTAGGGTAATCGTAAGTTTTATTGTAATCGCGATTTTTTAATTGTAATCGTAATTTTTTTATTGTAATCATAATGTCATTATTATCGTAATTTTTTTTTAATCGTAATCTTTACTGTAATCGTAATTTTATTGCATTGTAATTTTTATTGTAATCGTAATTTTTAGCGCAACCTCGTAAAGGAAACATTAGCGATTTTATGATGCCTATAAATTTTGAAAAGTGATTTTTCAAGACGCCATCAAATATTATCTGGATTTCTGATTCCACAGGCGAAGTTTTTTGCCGAAAATGAAATTGCTCCGAGAAATTTGAACCGACTGAATTGACGGGCCTCTACAAGTAGAGCTGGATCAGCAATTAGGGTAGAGATATATAAGCGGGACTTTTGGATGGAAATTAAGGTTGGAGATTTTGATCTGTTCCTTGGGAAAGAGTGTATGCATGTGTAATTATTATAAATATAGTTGAAAAGAATAAGATCGTAACAACGAGCATCCTTACCCAGTGGAACTTGGCATGCGTTTTGTTCATCCAGTCGAAGACGCCTTCATGCAACTGAAATCAAATGCATCAACGATTATACCTCGACTTATTGCCATCGATCACACTGTCAAACCATTTACAACTAATTGCCATCGATTACATCTTCAAACCATTTACAACTAATTGCCATCGATTACATCTTCAAACCATTTACAACTAATTGCCATCGATTACATCTTCAAACCATTTACAACTAATTGCCATCGATTACATCTTCAAACCATTTACAACTAATTGCCATCGATTACATCTTCAAACCTTTTACAACTAATTGCCATCGATTACATCCTTCAAACCATTTACAACTTATTGCCATCGATTACATCTTCAGACCATTTACAACTAATCGCCATAGATTACACTGTCAAACCATATACATCTAATTGCCACCGATTACACCGCCAAACCATCTACAACTAATTGTTATCGATTACACCGTAAACCATTTACAACTTGCCATTGCCTTCCATCATGCCTTCAAGCCATTTACACCTTGCCATCAATACCCGGTATACGCCCCTAAACCATTTACAAGTACAACTTGCCATCGATTACAGCTTCAAACCATTTTACACGTTGCCTTCGAACCATTTACGAATTGCCAGAGATTACACCGTATACCATATGCAACTTGCCATCGACGGCGTGCACCTTCAAATCATTTGTAATTTGCCACAGAATACATCTCACTATTGAGTATATGCACATACTAGTATACCTACAAATTACATATAGTTCAATCACGCACAACTTTCCGCCCATCAATCCAGGCTTATCAATCCATGCAAAATCTGTTCATCTATCGTTATTTAAGAGATTTAACAATACGCATCATCTTAAGATGAGACGGAAATGTTTTCCTATGTATTTGAGGTTTCAGTTCTAATTATTTCAATAATAAATCCACCCATCCATTCATTCAGCCATCTGTCCATCCATCTATCTACATCTGTGCTTGTGACATGTTCCATCCCGTAGCCTATCTGATTACGTTCGAGACACATACGCCTATAGAGGACAATGGGATTGAGTTTCGTCATCGCAGCAACAGTCACCGCATCTTGGCGTCCTGCAGAGACCACCGCACTATATTATGGGCGCATGTTCTCTATCCATCTATCCATGCCTGCCTGTACATTCCCTCCATCAATCACCCTTTTCCTCCTCCCGTCATATATCGCCTTCTCTTCCTCTGCAGCAGCACCATGCAGTCGAAATCCTTATTCATCTGTACCCACAGTTCCTGGGAGTTGGTATACAATACAGACTCCTTGCTCCCATCAGCGAACAACGACCGGGAGGCGGCTATATATATACAGCGGTGGACGGCAGCTTGTCTTGAGGAAGGGCAAGATCACCGTTCCATCATATCACCACTGCTGCTGCTGCAGAAGGTTCTTCCATAGGCAGCAACGCCAGCAGCAGATTATAGCATACATAGGACTCCGTATAGAAGACACGGTCTTACGCAACGGGTCTCAACATCGCCCGTGCATTAATGGACGCCACGATTATTACTATGACTGCCACCGTCAAACACCAGGTGGCGCCTCTTATCGCAATATGGCGGCATTTATCTGGAGCCGAAATAATAAATTATGAACGATTCGTTGTATGTGTATTATGAGTATATTCTGTAGCTGTGCAAATGTTGCTTGGAATTCCACGTTGCTTCAGGTTTCCTCTGATTGAAGGAAACGTGCGTATGATGATGTATAGTGGTATATATGCCATTCGGATACAACCAGATGACCTCCCACTTGACACCAGCATACTTCCGTCTACTTCCTTACGCGATAGTGCATCCCTCCCTCTCATATCTCCCTTCTCATATCTCCCTCTCTTATGTCTCCACAACATTGCAGAACGTTCTGCGGAACGTTTGCGGATATATCATTACTTGCAACTGTACAGAACGTGTGCCGTCGATATTGAAATTGTGGCCCTCCATGAGTATATCATTATCAGTCTCGTCAGGGTCTTACACCAACACACCAATACACCAACACACCAACACACTGGCACACCAGCACACCGACACACCAACACACCAACACACCAACACACCGACACACCGACATACCAACACACCGACCCACCAACACACCGACACACCGACATACCAACACACCAACACGCCGACACACCGACACACCAACTCACCAACACACCAAATACACCAACACACCAACACACAAAATACACCAACACACCAACACACCAAATACACCAACACACCAACACACCGACACACCAACACACCAACACACCGACATACCGACACACCAACACACCAACACACCAACACACCAACACACCAACACGCCAACACACCAACACACCAACACACCAACACGCCAACACACCAACACACCAACACCTCCTCAGCTGTGTGTGCGAGTTCGAGACGAACATAAGACTCGCCTAAAGTTGACAAGCAGTATAACGCTGCAGTATAACGCTAGACTCGTTGGCTCCAGTCGCAGTGGCTCCACTGCTGGACGAAACTGAAGAGCAGCCGACGATTCAATGGAGCATGTTGGGCGACAATGCGCTGTGAAGGAGGAGGACGAGGAGGAGGAGGACGAGGAAGAAGAGGAGGAAGAGGTGGAGGAGGACGAAGAGGAGGAGGAGGAGAGGATGAAGGAGGAGGAGGAGGAGGAATACGAGGAAGAGGAAGAGGAGGTCTTAACTGCCGCAGACGGTGCGAGTGTTTCTTCTTACCGGTGCAGATGGCGAAAGTGTTATAACCGTACATTCGTAGCGCTGGAAATTGTGAGACTAGAGAGGCACAAGGACTTTGGTCCGAGTTAAAACTCAGACAAAGCCAAGATTATATATAAATATGACCCATAAAGGAACATGGATGTATGGACGGAGAGATGAAAGGAGTTTTGTATTGTTCATGGGTATAGGTTACTGTATATATATGCTGAATCGACACACAGAAATTTAATCGTAGTGGATTCTACCTGCGTGGACAGTTAGCTAATATATTGTAGAGCGAGTCTTGCGGCATAATTATAGTAACAATTGAGAAGTGTGCGGCACTAGGAGTTTGCACTTTATGTAGCGCCTTTTGATAGTAATTTTAGTTAACTATGTGTGTGTAATGGTGGATGACTGTGTGTGCGTATGAGTATATGTGGGAGAAGGTAGACCTGATTATCTAGACCACGCTGACAGTTGCAGAATTCAGGCCTGATAATCTAGCCACGCTGACGGAGGGAAAACTTTGTCCTACTTCTTTCCGTGTCTTTGCCAGTGGATGGCGTGGCATACGGACAGAGACCGCGGCACTCCTTTTGGAAGGAGGCAGACGCACAAAGAGAGAGAGCAAGCAGAAATAGCCGTTTCTGCTGATGCGAATCTGGAAGTGTATAAAAGGGAGTGAAGACGAACAATCGAAGCCTTTTACGTTGAACTCGGTGGCAGAGAGGATGTGAATTGCGGCCCGCCGCGCCCTGGCGATCGATGGACCAGGACGGCGTTAAAGATTATTGGAACTGGAGTTTTGTGAAGTTATGCGACGAGTAATTCCGCAGAGTGAGGACGATGTTTTCGAGATTCGTAGAGACGTTCCGGAGGAGCAGAGGATTTCGTGGAGGAACGTTCCACGACGATGAGGATTTCGGGAATTCGTGAGAGGAATATTCCGAGAAGTTAAAGAGGCTTTTACGTTGCGCTCGGTGGCAGAGACGATGTAAAGATTCGAAGAGGAGCAGAGGATTTCGTGGATGAGCGTTCCACGACGATGAGGATTTCGCGGATTTCGTGAGAGGAAGCTGCCGCGAAGTTAAAGAGGCAGTGACGACGTCGACCTTGGATCAAACGGATCAGGATCGGAAGCGTTACTGGAAACAGAGGATTTTGAGGATACCGTGAGGTGATATTCCACGAGGATTTAGAGGTCCAGTGAGGACGAGAATTTAGAGGATTGCCGTGAGGAGATATTCCACGAGGATTGAAGTGAAGCAGATTACTTTGGGATCAAACTGATCGAGATCGTCTGCGATGGTGATGGAGCGAGTTACGTAAGACTGTAAGACGAAGGCTTTGCTGAGCTGCGAGGATGACGATTGCTCAGGCTAACTTGGAACTGTTGGAGGACCGAGGAAGCACGCGTCTATTCGGAGGATAGGACGAATGGCTGGACTCGACGAAGAGGACGAAAGGAACTGGATTGTGAAGGAACTGAAACCGAACGATGCGAGGGTATGTTACGTGGGCTATAGAAGGTCAATGTTTATATATTGGGGGAAACCCGTACATGAAATTCTCCCCTTTATCAGCGGTTGCCTTAGTTGAGCTGTATGAATGAATGAGTGTGTGTGTGTTTTATTCTTTGCTATTGTTCTAGCGCCGTATTATGATTTGTGTTATTATTGTGAAGTTGTGTTTAAGATACATAGCGGAAACGCTATTCAAATACTGTGTCTGGATAATTCTGTATTTAGTGACTGAGTTAGTTAACGACGGAAATGACTGTAGAACGACTGGAGAGACGGAAGAGACCATGCAGTGTGTGACTATATATATATAGACTATATACGGGCTGAGATGAGAGTGACTGTAGCGGAAGTTAGGGGAAGAAGGCGAGGACATTTAGGAGGACGAGGACAAAGGAGGAGGAGGTTAAACGGACCCAAGCTGTGAAAGAAAACAGTCGTAGGACGAAATGTCCTTCCGCGCCAAAGCTCGGTAGCACCTTGTCAATGAGTAGGAAGAGGAGAGTAGTAGGGGCCCTGACCGTAGGAGCAGGGGTGGTACACCAAACTGTGGGACTTAGCACCCCCGCGGGCCATCTCTGCGACTACAACGAAGTTCAACTGGGGGCCAACCCCCTTTTCTGGGTCGGGCGGTGGAACGGCAGACTGGGGAGAGACGGGGCAACGGACGCATGGGGATATCCCTCCCAGTGGTGCCAGACCAGGCGCAGCACGATCAGAGGGGGGGCGAACTTCACATATGGCGACGAGGATGGGATGATTAGATTTGATTAAGGATGGAATAATCATGATTAAGGAAGATTAGTGATGATTAAGAAGGATTAAGAATCGATGAAGATTAAGGATTGATGTAAATTAAGGGTGAGATGATCTGTGAAGATTTGAGTAGTTTAAGAGTGGATGATTAGGCATGAGTAGGGATGATTAAGAACGATTAACGATGATTAACGATGATTAAGAATGATTAAGAACCGATAGATGATTTTTACGAAGGAACAGAACGAAGGAGGAAGGATATACGACTGTAATGAAAACAGACATGGAAATGATGTTGATGTTGGTTTTGATGATGTTGAGCATAACCTTAACTACGGCAACTAAAATCAAAATTTTTGGGAATATTATGGGGTTCCATTAAGCGATGATGCGAATGTTTCCAATGCATTCACAAGAGGGCATCTTGAGTACATGCGACCGTCACAAACACGTGTTTATTCTGGATATACAACAAGCGAAATCAACAATGGAACTACTACAGAAACTGTTACGAAATCTATCGTCGAAACTACGAACGCTAACTACGAGTAAAAACATTCATATAAAACTGGGTATTAGGCCTACAACGAAAATAGATGGAGAAATGATGGACGAACGAATCAAGGGAAGGAGTGACGTCAGAGCGATGCGGCCTCCAAATAATAATAACGATATGTACTCTGCGCTACGCGATAATAATAATCAACATGGAAACGAACAACAAAGCTGCGAGCAGGAGCAATCGATGTACAATGTGAGAGGTGTACAGAGTTGGGTGAGCGCGTGAGAAGCAGACAGATGCTTCACTGTTCGACGGAGGAGGAAGAGGAACGGGAAGGAGAGACGTCGTCAACCGGAAGTCTGACGAACGGACGACGCTGCGAGGAACGAGGTCCTCAGCAGCCAGGGACTTCTGTGGAAACTGCGCGGATGGACGGATGGAGAAACGAGGATGCACGTGGACGACGACGGAGGAGAAGGAGGAAAACGTTCTGCAGAAGGAGAGACGACAGAAGAGAGCTATGGAAGCGCTCAAACGTTGTCTGTTCTTGTTAAATGCTTTATGAATTGTATCTGATTTATTTTTGTGCGTGATTAGTATGTATAACGTGGTGAAGGACATTGATTAGTCATGAAGCGGATTAATGCATTGATTATTGTCGAGTTGATTGATGTCGTTTGAACTGTGAGAATATTGAGGCGCTATGATGTAACTGTTGAAGACGTTGCGATATTATGTTAGATTATAATAGGGATGGTGATTGTATTTAGCTATATATAGGGATGACTGCATTGATTAATGTTAGAATAGGACACATTGTTAACTAAAATTAGACCTCGTGGACTCGGTCTTCGTGGGAAGGGAAGAGTGTGCGGCACTAGGAGTTTGCACTTTATGTAGCGCCTTTTGATAGTAATTTTAGTTAACTATGTGTGTGTAATGGTGGATGACTGTGTGTGCGTATGAGTATATGTGGGAGAAGGTAGACCTGATTATCTAGACCACGCTGACAGTTGCAGAATTCAGGCCTGATAATCTAGCCACGCTGACGGAGGGAAAACTTTGTCCTACTTCTTTCCGTGTCTTTGCCAGTGGATGGCGTGGCATACGGACAGAGACCGCGGCACTCCTTTTGGAAGGAGGCAGACGCACAAAGAGAGAGAGCAAGCAGAAATAGCCGTTTCTGCTGATGCGAATCTGGAAGTGTATAAAAGGGAGTGAAGACGAACAATCGAAGCCTTTTACGTTGAACTCGGTGGCAGAGAGGATGTGAATTGCGGCCCGCCGCGCCCTGGCGATCGATGGACCAGGACGGCGTTAAAGATTATTGGAACTGGAGTTTTGTGAAGTTATGCGACGAGTAATTCCGCAGAGTGAGGACGATGTTTTCGAGATTCGTAGAGACGTTCCGGAGGAGCAGAGGATTTCGTGGAGGAACGTTCCACGACGATGAGGATTTCGGGAATTCGTGAGAGGAATATTCCGAGAAGTTAAAGAGGCTTTTACGTTGCGCTCGGTGGCAGAGACGATGTAAAGATTCGAAGAGGAGCAGAGGATTTCGTGGATGAGCGTTCCACGACGATGAGGATTTCGCGGATTTCGTGAGAGGAAGCTGCCGCGAAGTTAAAGAGGCAGTGACGACGTCGACCTTGGATCAAACGGATCAGGATCGGAAGCGTTACTGGAAACAGAGGATTTTGAGGATACCGTGAGGTGATATTCCACGAGGATTTAGAGGTCCAGTGAGGACGAGAATTTAGAGGATTGCCGTGAGGAGATATTCCACGAGGATTGAAGTGAAGCAGATTACTTTGGGATCAAACTGATCGAGATCGTCTGCGATGGTGATGGAGCGAGTTACGTAAGACTGTAAGACGAAGGCTTTGCTGAGCTGCGAGGATGACGATTGCTCAGGCTAACTTGGAACTGTTGGAGGACCGAGGAAGCACGCGTCTATTCGGAGGATAGGACGAATGGCTGGACTCGACGAAGAGGACGAAAGGAACTGGATTGTGAAGGAACTGAAACCGAACGATGCGAGGGTATGTTACGTGGGCTATAGAAGGTCAATGTTTATATATTGGGGGAAACCCGTACATGAAATTCTCCCCTTTATCAGCGGTTGCCTTAGTTGAGCTGTATGAATGAATGAGTGTGTGTGTGTTTTATTCTTTGCTATTGTTCTAGCGCCGTATTATGATTTGTGTTATTATTGTGAAGTTGTGTTTAAGATACATAGCGGAAACGCTATTCAAATACTGTGTCTGGATAATTCTGTATTTAGTGACTGAGTTAGTTAACGACGGAAATGACTGTAGAACGACTGGAGAGACGGAAGAGACCATGCAGTGTGTGACTATATATATATAGACTATATACGGGCTGAGATGAGAGTGACTGTAGCGGAAGTTAGGGGAAGAAGGCGAGGACATTTAGGAGGACGAGGACAAAGGAGGAGGAGGTTAAACGGACCCAAGCTGTGAAAGAAAACAGTCGTAGGACGAAATGTCCTTCCGCGCCAAAGCTCGGTAGCACCTTGTCAATGAGTAGGAAGAGGAGAGTAGTAGGGGCCCTGACCGTAGGAGCAGGGGTGGTACACCAAACTGTGGGACTTAGCACCCCCGCGGGCCATCTCTGCGACTACAACGAAGTTCAACTGGGGCCAACCCCCTTCCTGGGTCGGGCGGTGGAATGGCAGACTGGGGAGAGACGGGGCAACGGACGCATGGGGATATCCCTCCCAGTGGTGCCAGACCAGGCGCAGCACGATCAGAGGGGGGCGAACTTCACAGAAGCGCCTCCAACAAAAGCAGCCGCAAGGAAAGAAGGACGAGTTGACAAGTTGAGGTACTATATAATTATAGCTTAATTAGTAATTATATTGGAACAGACAAATTCACATAGACGGCGACATTTTATATATATTTACATTATATTATAATTTATTTCTCACATTTTGCTATAGCGCCCTTTCAATCTCCATATACAGAGGCGCTCCCAACTACAGCGCGGACACTGAATCGGAGTTTCACGCCGAAGCGCTGAGCAATTGCAAGTGAAGGACTTGCTCAAAGTCCATAGGCGGCGGCTTGAGGCGGATCCGAACCTGGAAATTAAGGCTCCAAGGCACAGAACTTTCCACCGCGCCCCTCTATATAGGCCCTATTTGATTATTTGATAATGTTTGACTATATTATTTGATTATTTAATCATGTTTGACTATTTGAACAGAAACGGATTGTAACCAATTAATGCCGAAGCGAGTACACAAAGCCTGTTGGTAGTAAAGCGGTTAAATAAAGCGGTTAAATAAAGCGGTTAAATAAAGCGGGTCGCTGCATGGTTGATCCGCTTTCACTATCCTTAATCCCAAAACCGATGTTCTGATGATATTTGCTTAGCAATGTATTTCATAATAATTATACCGATCGTCTAAACTGCTTATTTAACTAAAGCCAACTAGAATGATTAATCTGGACATGGATGATGTATCCAATGAATGCCATCGTAATTCTGAGAGTATGCATCCTGGTCATGAGGCAGGGCTCGGCATATCTGAGCAACATGAAGTGGACATATACCATTTATTAGGGAGAAACGAAGGAAAGGAGCAGCTAACTATAACTATACCTGTTGCTGAGCAAGACAAATGTGGCGATAGAGCTTGTTACATGTTTAACGACACTGCCATATCAAAGATGATTATTGTCGCCCTCCTCCTTTATCCTGACATGGGACTGGCACTGGCAGAGAACAACCAGTTAGTTATGCGATAGATTACAGCAGAAGCATAATACACACCAACAAAGACTATTTATTTTCAGTAAGAGGACACTTGTGCGAAGTATCAACTGTTACTGTCGATGGCTCCATCTAGCGATTGATAGCATATAATATTATGTAACCGACGATGACGACGATCGCACATAAAGCAACGATATTGATAATTATGATGATTACGATGACGATATCTATGAAGGTGAACCGATGAAGATAATGATACAAATGGATACTGTAACTGTCCACGAAGCTTTATCACTACGCTGGGTACTGTATATTTCTACTATATATGTTAGAAACATAATATTCATTCGGAAATTTGTATAGCGCCCCTTCAAGAAAAACTATTCAGAGGCGCTCCCGACTTCAGCATGCCCAAAAAGAACAGGTTTAAGTTTGGTAAGTAAATATCCTGATAGAGTCCCAGGGTGTAGGCATAGCTCTAAAGGAAGGCCATTCCAGACCAATGGGCCAACCACAGAAAAGGCTCGATTCTTCATGGTATAGCAGTACGAGCAAAGGAACTAATTAAGAGGACACCCTTTGCAGCAGAGCGTAGCGGACGACGTTCTTGGATACTTAATGTAGGACTGCATAGCTCTCGGAGGTCAATTATATTATAAAGATAATATATATATATATGTAATATACAATGTATAATAAATATATTATATTCATTCATTCATTCATTCGGACATGTATATAGCGCTCCTTCAAGGATAAAACTACTAAGAGGCGCTCCCGACTCCAGCGCACCCAAAACGAACAGTTTTAAGTTTAGTAAGGAAGGATCCTGGTATAGAGTCCCAGGGTGGATGTATACGTATAAAATATATGATAGATATCATATAATTGTGCAATATATATGTATGTATATATAACATATTATATTATTATTATTATTATTGTTATTATTTTTTTTTTATTATACAACATTTATTTCCGTTTCAAACTGTGCAAACAAATGTGCAGATGTGCAAACGCCTGACAAACACAGTCACAATGTGCTAATTGTTTTCCACAACTAAAACTAAATTAAATGCATATTAGTGAGATCAGTCGTCCTCTACCCTGGTGTGTTGTGCAAATGTGCCCCTGAAGGCTATGGCCAGTGGCGTAGGCAAGGGGGGGGGGTTTCGGGGGTTAAAACCCCCCCCATTGGCTCCGGAAAAAGTTTTTTTTAAGGTTATTTTTCCATTTAAGTAAGAAAAAATAGCAAAAAACAGGGTTTCCGGCCATAAAACCCCCCCCCATGAAAAATTCCTGGCTACGCCACTGGCTATGGCATTAAATCTTTGGGTGCAAATAGACAAACGTTGAAATAAGTGCAAAGTCTCTCGAGGGTCCCCTGAGACGGCGATCATGCGACACCCCAACTCCATCAAGAATTCACGACCTGTCCGATTGATGGGGCCCAATGATTCGATGGCGACGGGGACGAAATCGTGGGTGGTCGGAAGGGTTGAGTATTTGGTGCTTTTTCGGTTCGCGGCGTGTTCGGCTGCCCCTCCAGGCACTGATGATGTGATGTTGAGGTAAGATGTAGCACAGGTGTGGATGGATGTTGCATCCCAAGCGACATACCTGCCCCTCGCCCAGGGTACTAATGTTGCTCCATCCGGTCTCTTGCCGTCTGACCGGATAAGGCCCGGTGGTTCCTTCGAACTTGGAATATCTGCTTTTACAAGGGCTCTCCAGATGATATCATTCACGGCGAAGTGGCGAGCAGCTCTCCCGGTAGATCTTCTGCATACAAGCCCGTGGTGGCCCCCAGGATCGGCGGTCTCACCGCACTGGCATTGATGCGGTGCACAGAGGTCGAGTCCAAGTCGTAGACCGACCGCGACTCGCACGGCTTCATTGCTCATGAGACCCAACCCGCAAGCGACCACGGG
The DNA here is from genome assembly GCA_949752735.1 of Lumbricus terrestris. Lineage (NCBI taxonomy): Eukaryota > Metazoa > Annelida > Clitellata > Crassiclitellata > Lumbricidae > Lumbricus > Lumbricus terrestris. The sequence goes on along the minus strand of OX457043.1, from coordinate 22,773,476 downwards.
AACAGTCGAGAGCCAGTCTCCAGCGTGGGGCGATGTCACCGCGCCCAACCTTGCCCGGTTGAGTGGATCAATGTTGGCAGACAACACTGTAGCCTTGTCAATGTCAATCAAAGGCCTGTCCCAGGCCTTCTGGCTGGTAAGGGCTGGCTCCTCTCCTCCCGGGTGGGTTGCTTTTCTGGCCTCCAGGATTTCCTCCACGTATGCGTCGCTCCACACTTCCGTGTTGAGCACGGCGTCCACGAGCGACTTGGTTGATGCAGCTGAGGCCAAATAGGCTGAAGAAGCCAGCATCGAAACGCGTCTGATCCCGAGTCCGCCGTCTCTAATCGGAAGAGTGGCCCGAGTCCATTGCAAATCGCTGAGCCCGATGTTGATGATCTTTTCCAGTCCATCCCGCATTTTGTCGTTATTATTGTTATTATTAATTATTATTATTATTATTATTATTATTATTATTATTATTATTATTATTATTATTATTATTATTATTATTATTATTATTATTATTATTATTATTATTATTATTATTATTATTATTATTATTATTATTATTATTATTATTATTATTGTATAGGCTGTATATAATATATTTATATATTGAAGGCTGATTATTCATCACTTACGAATCCGTGTTTGTCGGAGATGTTGTTTGTGAGTTTGAGTTTGTGGAAAGAGACGATCTTGCTCATCCACTGTTCCCCTGTCGATGGTGAGTCCGGGTGGATGTACATCCGCTTCGGCATTTCCGGATCAGCCTTTCCGGACACCATCCAACGAGAGTTGTGGAACTTGTATCGACAGTCGTCAACGGCAACGATGTCGACGAGCAGGATGTACTTCGCCCTCTTGTCCAGTCCAGAGACCTTGACCTTGAACGGCGGAAACATTCGCCTGTCGGTCACAACCAAACAGCGTCGTATGATTATAAGGTCGATCAGAAATCACAGACGAAACCGAAACCGGTTTCGAGAATGAAGCTGATGGAAACTGTTTTGTATATACGGCGACCTTGTAAAGTTTGTTCCACGGCGCCATATAAATTGTCGCAATTATTATTATTACTATCATCATAATTTATTATTATTAGCAGTATTAGTATTTATTAATCTGTTGACTCGTGAAAATGTAAATAAAATAAAATGGTGATCACTGTTAATTTATCACATCAGAGCCTTTGTACAGCAGGCCCCCAACACAGATAAATTAATGAGTAAGCAGACACGCACGCTAACGAATACGAAGTACAGACAAGTGCTACGGTTACAATTATTACGACATATATATATATCCTATATATGAGAAAAGAATGTAACTTGGGCATAGTCAGAAGTAACTCTATTAATATATCAGTTTATTTATTTGTAACGAGTATATGATGCCCTTAGTGCTCTACGCATGGGCGTCAAAATCATTCTTCACAATTTGTTTCGTAAGCAATAAAGAGACATTCTTTGTGCAGAAAAATTCTGCCCAAAATTCTTTTAGCGCAAAAAATTTAATCTTATGAATTTCCATATTCGATAAAGCAAATAAACTTGCATGAGGATCGAGAATAAAATAACAAACTTTAGCCCTCATTTTGTCGCCGTTCTTAGGCGCCCTGCAGGGACACGTGTCCTTTCAGCCCCCCCCCGAACCAAGCCCCCCCCCCATTAACTGTAGCCTCTGATTGTTCTAGAACATTAGGTTGATGCACCATAGTGGCGTGAGCTGCTCATTCTCTGCCTCCTCGCCCATCTGCCGTACAGCATGCTGTACTAGATATAACCAAATGCAGTGTGATGAGCACGCCGCTATCTCTTCTCGCCAGATGGCGAGCGAAGCGCCAATACGTTCTGTGTGTTCAAAGCGTTCTCTCGCCAGGGCGGCACCACTATCGCTCACCATCACCGTATCATCCTTCGTCAGCCGGTCACGTGCTCCTTGATCACGTGACGATGGCAGTTTCGCAGGGTCAGCTGCCGATGACGCTGTGGACTCTATAATGGCGTGACCCGACCGACAATTACAGTCCATCATTATACGGTAATCAAACGTGATAATTATACGCGAATAAATTCATAATTGGTGCTGGCACTGGCGAGAAGAAGAGTAAGAGGAAGGCCCCCGTTGGTCGTGTACGTATAAGTGCGGGTGACAGCTAAAACCCGAAAATGCGTCAGTTAAGTCATATATCATCATTATCGCCGGCTTCTTCGCCTCGTTTTCCACGCATCCTTAGCGGATCTAAGACCGAGTGAGAGTGGCGAAAATTAATGGGAATTAACGCTTGTACTTATCCTCTTCTTCCCCTGACCCTATCCTCCTCCTAGTCAGTCCCACTCTAGGCCGCCCACATGTAGTCGAACAGATAAGGGACCTCGATCGGTGGAGGGGCGGAGGAGGGAGAGCTAATTCGTATTTGCTCGGCGTCACGAATAGCCGTCATTTTACAACGCCATCAGGTATACACCGAAGATGCGTCTAGGACAACAACGACAGAATGATACGGGCATAACGACTGGCTGACTACCAGACAAACAGACAGACAAACAGAGAGACAAATAGACAGACAAACAGACAGAAAACCATGAAGGTAATGGACAAATAGACAACGGTAGCAGACGGATAGAAGACATGCTGGCTGAAAGAGACTAGACTGGCTGAGAGACAACCAAACTGGTTGATCGATGAACTAACAGGCTGCGGGCAGACACATACGAATCACTGACTGACTGACTGACTGACTAACTGACTGGCTGACTGACTGGCTGACTGGCTGACTGACTGACTGAATAGCCAGTCTGTCTGTCTGTCTGTCTGTCTGACTGTCTATCAGTCAGTGGTCAGTCAGTCAGTCAGTCAGTCAGCTATTCAGTCAGTCAGTCAGTCAGTCAGTCAGTCAGTCAGTCAGTCAGGCAGGCAGGCAGTCAGTCAGGCAGGCAGTCAGTCAGTCAGTCAGTCAGACAGTCAGTCAGTCAGTCAGTCAGTCAGACTGACTGACTGACTGCCTGCCTGCCTGACTGACTGACTGACTGACTGACTGACTGACTGACTGACTGACTGAATAGCTGACTGACTGACTGACCACTGACTGACTGACTGACTGACTGACTGACTGACTGACTGACTGACTGACTGACTGACTGACTGACTGACTGACTGACTGACTGACTGACAAAGAGAAAGATAAAGACCTACGATAAGAAACGAAGCAACTGACAATTCGTAACAATTGAGCCATTGTCACGCAGACTGAAATTAATGGCCGAAAATCCCCGATGCTTTGGGAGTGTGGGTGTCCGTGTACGACTGAGGAGACCGAAGAGAGACAGAAGAGTAAACAAAGTCACTCTCAGACAGACAATGTGTACTCAGACTAATACACTGAGATGATGATGATGATGACGATGATGATGATGATGATGACGACGACGATGATGATGATGATGATGATGATGATGATGATGATCATGATGATGATGATGATCATGATGATGATGATGACTGAGAAGGCATATCACGAGAAACAGATGAAGCAAAAAGCACGACAGAATTATTCTAAGACGAGAATAATATTATATCAACCTGCATTTATGTCATAATGTAAATTAATTGTTCTTATACATAGGTCTTACAGGATATAGGGAGCATTAGTGATAAGCTTAGCTTCTCATATTAGGCCTTATAGTATAATTTATAAATACGTTGTTTTTAAATCGACGCTGTCCGTATATATATTTTGGATGCTCTTTAATGACATTAGGCATAAGTCATAACAAAGATGATTATCGTAACCCTCCTTCCTTGTCCAGACTCGAGACTGGCACCGCCAGAGTACTACCGTGTCCGAGTTTGTTTCTATAATTTGATGCTGTTAAATGTATGAATATAAAACTGCTATAATTTTATATATATATATATATTTATATATATTGTTGTCATCAATCCAATTTCTACTTAGATAACACTTATTTCTCATCATTCCAGTTTTCATGCAGTTAGTCAAAATGGCTGCTATAAACGCCAAGAAAGAAGTAAAAATTTAATCGAAAATAAATCGGTTACAATTTCTAACGATTAAATATCTAAATAATCGTTTTAATCCGAAGTAACCTAATACACAAGTATATATATATATATATATATATATATATATATATATAAATAAATAAAAATGTAAAAAGTTACTGTTTGTTACATCGGACCTCGGAGAGTTCTGAACCGAATGCTTTGAAAATTTTCGCAAACCGTTCCATTCGAACATCACCGGGTTTTTTATGCCTTTTGGGAAAAAGCGCAATCTTTACGACCCAAAAAACACAACTATGCGATCTATTCGAGCGATGTCGATTTCAAATCTCACCCAATGTTGCTTTCGAATACGACCGTCTATTTATAGCGCACATGCGTGCTTCCTTTTATAGCCATTTTTATAGCGCATATATTTATCCAACTGTTGGTTTGAACAAAATCAAGGATCTCTTCACCGATTGCTTTCAAATTTTCACACAACGTTCCTTTCGAATTCGATCGCCAGGGTTTTTAATATGCTTTTTTTCGAAAAAGCGCAATATATCAAGGATCTAGGAAAGTTTTGCGGACGGACGGACGGACCGACAACGGACGGACGGACGGGGAAGGACGGAGGGACATAGAAAAGGAAGAGAGGGATGAGTGAGGAAGGGAGGGGAGGGTGCGGGAGGAAGAGGGAGGGGAGGGAGGAAGGGGAGCGGAGGGGAGCGAGGGCAGGGATGGAGGAAACGGGAGGGAGGGGAGGTAGGGAGGGACAGAGGGAGGCAGGGGAAGGAGGTAGGGAGGGAGGGTCTTTTCAGCCACAGCAACGCGTGGCCGGGTACAGCTAGTATAATATATAAAAAGATGTTCAGATGCTCTTATTTCGATATAAACATGTATATATATATTATATATATAAATAAATGATATAATATATTAATATAGACAGGCCTTTACAAGGGGTAGCACAAATACTCTGAACAAACGAGCGAACAATTGAACAAAGACTTCTTCTGTCGTGAGACAACTAATCACATATCTAATTAAGTCCATTGTTTGAATCGTTTCCTTATAAGACAATATGTCCTATGACATGCACCCTGTCAACCTTCGTGCTTTTCTTCATAGCCAGACTCACCGTCGTCACCATAGAGATCCATCACATCCTGCGAGATATTCAGACATCGATGGAACCTATATATATATATATATATATATATATATATATATATACATATATACATATATACGTATATACATAATATACATATATAATTATATATATATATATATATATGCACGCGGGTACTGCTGCTGCTGCTGTTGCTGCTGCTGCTGACTTGGACATTCATTCAGCAACAAACTTCATATGTAGCGACGTGGTTTTGATCTGAAGACATGCGGGTTCATCGGTGTGTATATACTCGGAATGCACTTCACAGGCAATTAATGAGGAGGAGGACTTGAAGGAGGACGAGGAGGAGGAGGAGGAGAACTCTTGTAGCGCCAATCTCTTCAGTCTTCTGCTGTTGAGCAGGTCTGTGACATGAACGACCTCATGCTCCTCTTCTATAGCTATGTATACCTCCTCCAACCTTCTCTGTCCTGCGCCCTCCTAATGGTGCTTGTATAGCGCCAATACACTAGCGCAATTACACGACAGATATTATATATATACATACATATATACATATATATATAATTTTAAATATATATACATATATATATATAGTCGCGTCGCCGCATATATATATATACAACGTCGGTTGAGAGCATGTCGCAGTTCAACGACGTTGCACGCATGTCATTTCAAAGATGATTAGTGTCGCCACTGTCGCCCTCCTCCTTTATCCAGGCTTGTGACTGGCACTGGCAGAGTGCATCCAATGGTGGAGTTCCGTTTAGAGGGCGTGCTGGACTGCTAAGCTATATACACTCCGGAGGTTGTGGTGTATATAGGTTCAAATCGCGCAAGGGCAGAAACAGGATCCTGTGTGGCCGAGTGGGTTGTAGCCCGCTCGCCGCGCCGGCGAAGCGGGTTCGATTCCCCGGTCGGATCTTTACATACTGCGGGTGGCTCGGTCGCAATATAAACGTGGAGTCGACGCTGAAATCATCTTCGAAATGAAAAAGAGTCGTTAAACCCAAACATTTCATTTTTCAGGGCAGAAACATAGGGTCGAAGGCCGCGCGTCTGTACGCAATTCACTCTGTGAAAGAGCGTGCGGGTCGCGGTTCGATTCCCGAAGGTGGCTATTTCATATTAAAAATCTCGGGCTAGCACGGGAACATAAATAGCGTGGTGAGACTAATCATCTTCGGTATACATGGCAGTGTCGTTAAACATGTAACAACAACAACAACAACAACAACAGGGCAGAAACAATGGTTCGAGATCTGATGATAAAGACGCACTCCATGTAACTCGTGAGCTACGATGAATACATCGACCTACAGCGTTGGTGGGAAGATATGAACGGCAACGGAGAGGATTGGGTATAGTGGTCACCTGTCTTCATATGCCGAGACGAAGAAAACAAAGTCGTTATATAGCGTCTATTATATATATATATATATATATATATATATATATATATATCATATATATAAAATATGAGTGTAGAACATTTCCCCTGGACAAAATCCCCCGGACAATTCCCCTCTGATTTAGCCTAGGACATTAACCTCCACCCCCCGGACAATTCCCCTCCATTTGCTGCGCATATATCCTATTTCTTTAGGTATTATTTGCTCAAACTTTGGCTAATTATCCAGTTCGCAGTGCTGTGTCAACTAGTTAGTGTCATACGGGTAAACCTGTCGAATGAGTCATTCAGGCGTGAATTTATATCTTGTTAGTGTCGTTCACTCACTCGATATGAAGCTAATACCTGTTGGTGTTATTTTGTACAGCATGAATCCTTGTCATCAATCCAGCTTCCAATTAAAGCCCTAGGTTTTAGGTTTGGCGGTTTCCCTCGTAGAATGAAGTGACCAACGACTGTAGGCGGTTCAAGTAAGCATCTGTCGGCCAATGGGCGTTGATTTCATTTTGGTTTACACATCTTACAAGCATAGGCTGCTGAATTTAATTATATGCATAGCCTAGGCAACATCGTCCGCTTTGTGGAATGGAGGCGAGGCGCAGGGACGGTCGGTCGATCGGTGGTAGCCCCCACCCTAGGCCCTTCACCCTCCCTCTGGCCTACCCCGATCAATTGACCACTTGTATATATAACCGAGCTTTGGGTCGTAAACCTGTATATAAATGCCAGCTGTTGATGCTGTCACCGTTGCCTTATTATACCCGGAACACTAAAGACAATAGACTGCGATGAAGGCTCCCCAGGGCACTAAATCGGCTCTCAGCTGACACTTCATGCTGTAACAGACGTTCGTCTCCCTATTCAGTCACCTTGTAGTCTGTAGGATTGTTTATATTTGGTCCCTCAGCTGCCAAGTGTAAGCTGTATTTCATATTCTAAGAATTTGCACCAGTAATATATCAGATGCTAATATACAGCCTAAGGAAGAGAGACTAGGTCACATGCCAAATTATGCTAATGAACTTAGGAAATGAACTTAGGAAATGTCCTTTCACAATTGAGTCTTGGTTTGCAGTACTCATTCTAGTTTGAATTTCGCTGCAGCAGAGTTGAGCTTCGTAATTTCTTCACTTCATAGCCATTTTAAATCGCATAGTCGATACAGCTTATATCTCGTGTCTGTATATTATATTATTATCTTATTTCAGTAGTGGACCTTATAGTAGTATAACATTGTATTTCGTTAGTGGACATATATTAGTATCATTATATCGAACTGTTTCCAAAGATGGATGGAGACTACGCTGTACCAACGACACCGACTTCAGGTGTTGCAGTTGGCAACATGCGAACATTTAAAAAACGGTTGTCTGATGGATCTACCAAGAGTTATAGCTACCCGTACGTTTCTATAAGGAAACATTTTGAATTAACTTTTACAACCGACAGTGATAAACTTAAATTTGAGCAAAAATGTGAGGACATTCGCTTGGCGTTGGGAGTAAAAAGTTTGAGAGAAGTTCTGGTGAAAGTCATAATGGATGTTGACACCAATAAGCTCTCTTCTGCAACTCAACATCCGCAGCAGACACTCACGATGTCTTCAGTCACGGAAGAAGTAAGTGAATCAACTTCACTGACTGATCCAGCATCTGTCACAGCAGCAATATCAGCAGCTCCAGCAACAGCTTTGGAGACTGCACATGAGAATTTTGTTGGGCAGTGCTCCAGCATTGCCCAGTTGATCGACACAATCTCACAACATTCATCCACATGTGTGACGCCGTATTCAGTGAAGTCATGGACACACAGTGGTCATGTGCTGTCGGTGGATATGGAGTGTGCGAAAAAACACTCCCTTCAGTGGAGTTCCTCATCCACAATAGACAGCGAGCGGAAGGAATTTGAAGTCAACCACCGAGTGATGTTGAGCTACCTGGCCTCTGGTATGACACCCATACAGTACGAGCGCTTTAGCGACTTCAGTCGGTTTGGACTATTGTCAGACCTTTTCCGCAGGAGGAATATGGTTACATTTAGTGCCATTTCTGAGAACCTGCGAAAGCAATCTATATTTGGCGCTAGAGCGCAGGAGTCTTCACTGTCGCCTGATGGAGCTATCTCTATAATGACTGACGCACGACATCATTGTAGACGAAATAGTTATCACACCGACCATGTTGCTATCGGGTTGAAAACTCACAAAGTCGTTGATTTTTCATTTATTTATTTATTTATTTATTTTTTCCTCAACCAAAACGAACAAACAGACATGATACAATTATGGCATTGAATAATACATTAACATAATTTGGTGAAGAAGGGGAGACCCAGAAGGGATAGAAAATCCCGCTAATAGGGCCACCCATAATTCATGTAAAATATAAAAGAAAAACATGACAGAGCATTCAATTGTAGGAATAAAAAAATGATGAGGGAGAGAGAAAAAAAAATTAAGCAATCGACATTTCTGTATATAACGAGAAAAACAACTCTTAACTAATGACTTAACTAAAGACTTAACTAAGGGCTTGGCGAGACCACTGAGCAGAAACCTTAACCATCACATATCAGGAAGTGTTTTAAGTAAATAAAGGCGAAGTTTATGCTTAAATAATCTTGTGTTAGGTAGGGAATGAAGATGTGTAGGGAGAGAGTTCCAACATTGGGAGCCAGTATATTGTATAGAGAATCGACGAGTATTAGTATGTGCGTAGGGAAGGTCATAAACGGTTAATTTTCTAGTTGAATAAGAGTGGCGATCAGAGGTAAGGTTAAAGAAATCATTAAATACAAGTGGTAATAGGCCATGGTTATAACGGTACATAAACTCTCCTATTTGCAAGTGCCTAATTTGATCGATCTTTAATAATCCAAATTCCTTGAAATACAGAGCGGTGTGGGCTCGGCGAGGAATATTAGCTATAAAACGGATTGCATATTTTTGAAGGGTGACTAGTCTGATAAAATTAGATTTGTAAGTAGACGTCCAAATTAAATTACAGTAGGTTAAATAAGGATAAATAAGAGAATAGTATAGCATAGACCGGATAGAGACAGGAATCAGTTTAGATGAGCGAAATAGCACACCAACAGTCTTAGCAATTTTGCTAGAGATATTATTGATGTGTTCCTTCCAATTTAGATGCTGGTCAATGTAAACGCCCAAAAATTTTGTGGATGTTACTTCGGTGATAGGAGTCCCTTCAATAAGTAGAATAGGAAGTTCATTGGGATATTTTTTCTTATGGGATCTGAAGAGGATGTAGTTGGTTTTATCCAAATTTAGAGTAAGTTTATTAGATCGAAACCAATCAACGACTCGGTGAAGCTCAGAATTAACAGTGTTGAATAGAGTATCAATAGATTTATCAGAATGAAATAAGTTAGAATCATCAGCAAATAGCACAAAATACATAGAAGGCGATACATTGGGTAAATCATTAATATAGATTAAAAATAAAAGAGGTCCAAGATTAGATCCTTGAGGGACACCGTGAGAAATGAGTTGTAGATCAGAAGTACAATTGTTAACAGAAACCAGTTGAAAACGATTTTCAAGATAGCTAACAAACCATTGTAGTTGTGTCCCTCTAATTCCATAGTTATAAAGTTTTTTGATCAAAATATGATGATTTACAGAATCAAAGGCTTTAGCTACATCAAGGATATTCAACACATTAACGGGAATGATGATAACTGTTCACAGCGTCACGAGGCAGTGGGATTCGACAGGATGTACGAGAGCCTGGATCTCAGCAACATTAAAGTTGCCCATCATGTGCATGATCGAAACATGACAATCAACAAGCGCCTACGTGAGAGGAAGCAAGCCAGGAATTCCAATGACCGCTGGCACTGCACCCGTCCTATAACAGCCGGGGTGAAAAAAATTGGGCAAGGAGCACAAAAAAACATTGGAAAAACATGGCATCCCGAGCTTTCTGACAAGGGTGCTGCCATTCGAAACCACGTCTATTGGTGTATGGACAATTGCAATGGAGATGCCCAAACCCTGCGTAAGCTCATAGAATCATGCATCCCTCATTTTCAGAACAACCACAGCAAGTGCCATGAAACTTCCCACTGCAAAGAGCCGGGGCATATGATTGAAGTTCGAATTGTTTCAAATGAGGCTGCAATTACAATGCTCCAGGACTTTCTTCGGTCGTTGGTAGTGTACAAGCACGCTGAAGATTATGTCAAAGGCCACGACACATTTTATGTGGAAAGTTTTAATAACGTTTGTCTGATCTATCTGGATAAACGGATACACTACGGGAATTTAATGTACGAGCTGCGGAGCAATCTGGCTGTCTTGGACTGGAACGAACACGTCGACAGACCATACACGTCTATATGCACGACTGTTCGTTCGAAAAACCCACGTCGCCAAATCGGGAAAAAAGTGTATCGGCGCAAGACCTACGTATTTGTTGAGAACATTTGGAATTTGTACATTGCCGTGTGGTCAGCATCTAAAGCAATATCGGAGTCTGTGACAGAAACTTCTGCAGATAAGGAGACCTGCCAGAGTGAAATCTCTTCGGACGAATCCGATGACGACCAATTAGGAGACAGTGAGAGCTTTTCAAATGAAAGCAATGCACCCTACACAGTAGAATAACCGTAAGAGCTGTGACAATATTGTATGATACACTAAAATCAAACATATCAGTGCTACATAACCATCAACCGTCATTACACATAACCACCTTAGCATTCTGCTGTCTACTCTGCTTGACCTCCCCGGATTTTGGCCTGGCATAGGACAGAGAGATGTGTGGCAGAGCTGATGTGTGGCAGAGCTGACTGCTATCACACGCGTCCACAGGTGGCGGATAGTGGAACGACCTCTAGAAATAGAGGTCAGCTGCGAAATAAGCAGGGTTATATCTGACGAATAAGCAGTCGCGGACCAACAGCGGCAAGGCTAGTAGGGCACACTGTAGAAAAAGAGTGGCATTTTGCTTGACAACTAAAAGCTGCAAATATCCAATAACAGCCTTGTGACATGGGAGCACATGACTCAATTTAAATAAGCCTGATGACCCTCTGCCTAGCGGGCATGTGTTCATCACCAAGACTAGGTCCACAGCGGAAAACTGTGGTTGATGCCACGAAGGGCATCCGATCTGTAACAAGATGCTCCAATCTGTATAAAAATGAATCTGTGGCTTACCCCCCCTCAACGAGGTCCTAATCCAAGCAAGAAAAAAAGAAGATTGAACGGACAAGGGACTGTGGCCATTGCAAAATTGATTTGACATAGCACTTATGAAAAACCTAGTCTCCGTAACGTGGTTTTCGTGTGGCGCCGAGCAATTGAGGGCAATTCAGGTTTAAATCCACCTCTGAGTAGGAATCTTGAAGAGGCGCTATATAAATTTAAAATGGGGAATGTTATGTTACATTGAATCATAGCTATGACAGGTGTACATAAGCAGCTCACAATCGATAAAATTCTGCTTTATGTCAGAAAGTAAGTGTACAATAAAAATCTCTCTGTCTAAACAAAGTCCGGCGAATTATCCAAAGTATCAATGTTACTCCCACTTGTGGCCCATGTAAGGCGTGCCTGTTGGATTCGGATACAACGATCTCACTTTTCGCACTACGCAATCTGGCATTATTTCCCGCATATGAAGTACACCGTTCGATTCCGTTAGTTTCTTGGCCAGATATAATGGGCTCGTCCACCCACCCAAGTTGCAAATGATCTTCCAATATTTTCCATAAATTACTCTTCGTATTGGACTGTTAGCTGCATGCGCTGCTTGTCCTCCGCCAAGCCAACCTGGAGATGCAGAACCCACGCACGGAGAGAGAAAACAAAGAGGACAGGCGCCTTCCGATTGATGATTTTCACCCTGCAGCTGCAAATGATCAGCTGACACTTGAATGTCATGACTGTTTTGAGCCTCAATTTCTGACTCTGTACTATTTCCATTGGACGCGACCAAGACCTCCTTCGAAGCGGCATCCATACAAGATTTTCTTCTCTTTGGTGGTTCCAACTCTGCAATTGGAACAAAGGCAGTTTCGATTGGTTGGAGATATATTTATAATGTTGTAGCCATTAGGTGTCTACGGCCCTTCTACTCTTCCGTACTCTTTCTGTCTTGGGATGCGTGGGTGTATTGAGGGTTGGGCATTGCCTATATAAGCCTTTGGTTTCGTGGCTAACGTCCCTGTTCTGCGGTTGTGGTGATCTGTGAGGCGTGTGGGTTTGATGTATCTCGTTGAGCGTGGTCCGTCTTCTACGTCGCCGTCTCGCCCTGTTGGTGTTCTGGCAGTTCATCTGTCTTCCTGGGCTTCGTTAGCCGTTGTCTGCTGTGCTGTCGTCCGTACTGCTTCGTCTGGTTTGTCAACTTTGGTTCTACTAGACGGTAACCTTTGTTATTAGCTGTAAATATTGCTTGTATGAATAAATCGATCTTATTTTACAAAAGTTGGGACCTTATCTTTTGATAGTCATCCTCGTAGACGGCCGTGAACCTTACAAATGGGGGCCCTCCGTGCTTTTGCTCGTTTTGGGTGTTTTTGGTGAATGTTTGTTGGTATAATTCCGTTGGGAAATTTCGGATATTTTTTTTGGTCCGTGTAGTTCGCCGGAATTTTGAGAAATTTGCCGTATTTGTCGGAAATTTTGCGGTGTCGCATTTCGTTTTGGGGACCTGGGCTATTTGAATTTCGTGCGTTGGCAGAAATTTTGTGCGTTGTTCGCATTGGTGACAGTTTTGAAGTGGACTGTCGTGAGAATTGGGAAGTTTGGGGAGAATTTTTGGTCTCCGTGGTCTGCGCAGGTAGACTAGTATGGCGTCCTCAGAGGAAGTTACTCTTCTTGAATGGGACGAGATAGTGGATTTGCCGGTGGACGAATTGAGAAAATATTGTGCGACGTTGGGTGAGGACGTTAAAGGGTTAACGAAAACTCAATTAATGAAGTTGGCTAGAAAAGCGTTGTCGCCTAAACAAGGAAGTGAGGAATGGAAACTTCGGGCACAAGCGAAGAGAGAGGCCGTTGAATTGGAGCGCCTGAAATTTAAGGAGGACAGAGAATTTGAGTGGGAAGTAGAGAAAGAGAAAATGAGACTGGCGGCGGAGGTAGAGAAAGAGAGAATGAGAATGGCAGCTGAGGCAGAGGAGAAGAAAATGCAGGCGGAGGAGAGAAAAATGAGAATGGAAGCTGAGGCAGAGACAGAGAAAATGAGAATGGCAGCTGAGGCTGAGGAGAGGAAATTGAGGATGGAAGCTGAGGCAGAGACAGAGAGAATGAGAATGGCAGCTGAGGCAGAGGAGAGGAAAATGAAGATGGAAGCTGAGGCTGAGGAGACGAAAAGGAGATTTGACATAGAGGAGAAACGGATGTCTTTGGAGGTAGACAAACAGAAGTTCGATATTGACTTGCGGACGTTAGAATTAGGAGGTGTGCCAGACCGCCCTGTGCAGCACAAGGAGGATTTTCGTTTTGGGGCGGCAATGAAATTTGTTCCTAAATTTGACCCCTCGGATATTGAACACTATTTTGCGGCGTTCGAACAGGCAATGGCTTTGCATAAAATTCCGATGGAAAAATGGTCATCCCTTTTGCAGCCACAACTATCGGGAAAGGCGGCAAATGTATTTGCGTCTTTGTCTTTGGAGGATTGTGTGAAATATGATGTTGTTAAATCCACACTACTCACAGCTTATGAACGGATACCGGAGTTCTATCGGAAGAAATTTCGGGGGTTGAAAAAAGAACCACGGGAGACTTTCGCAAATTACGCGTATCGATTGCAGATACCTTTCCAACGTTGGGTAGAGGGTACAAATTCGTGGGATGATTTGGCTAAATTTAAAGAGGTCATACAGATGGAGCAATTTGTACAAGCGTTGCCGCTAGAAGTACACAAGTGGCTTTTGGACAAAAGTCCTGAGACTGTAGCGAGTGCTGCACGAATGGCAGATGAATACGCTGTTTTGTATAAACAGGGGCCGAGTAATTATGCTGGGGGATTCCAAAGGAATTTTTCTGAGCGTACAAACCGCTTCTCATGTGACGATAGTGAGAAGAAAGACGTGTGGGAGCGTCAGGGATCAGGGTACAAGGAAGGTGTACGCCATGAGTCAAAATGGAGTAAGCGTTCGCCTCAAAGAGGGACGTATGGCTTTAAGCAGCAAAATCGTAAAAATGATGACGTTGAGGGGTTTGGAGAGCAGGTCACGTGCTCGTTCTGCAAAATTCCTGGGCATTGGAGGTCCCAATGTCGGAAATTACAACGAAAGGAGGGGCCTGACATTGAAAATTGGAGGGGTCCGAAACCCGTGGGTTTAGTACAAACTTTGTCGGCGCCTGTTAAGGAACAGAGTTTTCAGAAGCCTATTGAAACTGTTGATAAAATGTATGCTCCTTTCTGTGTGAATGGGTGTGTCATTAATGATTTGCATGAACGCAAGGATGGTGTTTTTCTGAGAGACTCAGGTTGTCTTCAATCTTTAGTATCGGCTGAATGGTTGGATGAACATGATTTTGTGCAGTTGAATGAGACACGCCTTCTGAGAGGTATTTCTGGTCAAATTATGGAGCGCCCTCTGGTGAAAGTGAACGTGGAATGTGCATTTGTGAAAGGCGAAATTCTCTGTTGTACGCTGAGTTCTTTTCCTATGCATGGTGTGCACGTGGTGATTGGTAATGACGTAGCGCTTTCGGGTGATATTGTGGATGTGGCTATTACGACCAGAGCTCAAGCTAAACAATATGCAGAGGAACGCAGTGCGACGGCGAGCGCTGTGTGCAGTGAACCGACGCGTTTGGAGTCGACGATTCTGGGTCAGAGTGCAGAGTCGGTCGATCGGGCAGTGTTGACAAATGATTTAATGTGTACGTCTAATGATCAAGCGAATTTAGACGAAGGTGATTTAGAAGCTTTATTCGAGTCGAATGAAATTGTTGACACTGACTGGCAGGATATCTGTGTTCCGAGATCAGAATTAATTATGAGGCAGAGAAATTGTCCTGATTTGATTCCAATGTTTGTGCTGGCGGAAAATAAATCGACAGGCGATGGCCGTGTACAACCGTATGAGTTAGTGGAAGGTGTGTTGATACGTCGTTGGGACGACAAGTTAACACCATTTAAGATGGGTGTGTCACAGATTGTGGTTCCACGTCAGTTGCGAATGAAATTGTTGCACGTTGCACATGATATACCAGCATCGGGTCATCTGGGAACACAGAAGACTTTGGACAGACTGTTGAAGCATTTCTGGTGGCCACTTGTGAATAAGGATGTACGTGAGTACTGTCGTTCATGTGATGTTTGTCAACGGTTGGGTAAAGGTAACAGAAATTATAGAGCGCCTATGGTTAGTGTGCCTGTTATGCAAGAAGTGTTTGAACGTCTAGCGATGGACATCGTTGGTCCGTTAAGTGTTTGTGCCTTAACGGGTAACAGATTTATCTTGACTGTGATTGATTTAGCATCGCATTTCCCATTTGCATTTCCGTTAAAGACGCATACGGCCCAGGATGTTGCGAAATGTTTGTGTGAGGTGTTTACGATGTTCGGTTTTCCGAAAGAACTACTTTCTGATTGTGGGACTGAGTTCATGTCTGATTTGATGCAGGTGTTTGTGCATGAATGTGGCATTGTACAATTGAAGACTAGTCCTTATAGACCACAGACGAATGGTTCGTGTGAAAGATTCCATCGTACCATGAAAGATATGTTGAAAGCGGTGGCTGAAACGTATCCGGGTTCGTGGGATACCATGCTCCCTTGGATTTTGTTTGCGTATAGGGAAGTTCCTGTACAGAGTACTGGCTTTTCTGCCTTTGACTTAATGTATGGTAGAGATGTGCGTGGTATGCTTCAGTTAATGAAAGAGGCATGGTTGTCAAAAGATGTTGTAAATGAAGTATCTGGACAGAATGTGATTGAATATGTCTTGCAGTTGCGTGAGCGTATGCGTGTTGGGTTGCACATGGCAAGTGAGAATGCTGTTGTTGCTAAGACTAAGTCGAAGCAAATTTATGATAAACATTCGAAGGCTGTGACTTTTGAGGAAGGTGAAAAGGTGCTACTTTTGATTCCATTGGTGGGTAAACCCTTACAGGCCAAGTATTGTGGACCTTATGTGGTATTACGTCGTCTGGGTCCGGTTGATTATTTGGTGTGTACGCCGGATAGACGAAAAACGGAACGAGTGGTACATGTGAATTTGATGAAGCGATATGTGGATCGTTTGGATGTGATGCATGATGTGTCGAAAGATGATGTGATTGCTTCTGTGTTGTTGGTGGATACGGATGTGAAGGTGACTGAGTTGACTTTAGAGGATAAAGTCTTACAATGTGATGTGTCTGCTGAATGTCGTGATGAATTACGTGATGTTTTGCATGACTTTGCACATGTCTTTAGTAAGTCACCGGGTAAAACCAACATGGTGTCACATAGGATTGAGTTGGTCGAAGGTGCTCGTCCTGTTCGACAATCACCTTATAGGTTAAATCCTGAGAGGATGGCTAAGGTGGAGAAAGAGGTGGAACAGTTGTTGAAGGCTGGGGTTATTGAGGAAGCAGAGAGTGCCTTTGTGGATTTGAAATCTCGTCTTGCTTCTCGACCTATTCTTATACCTCCTGACTTTTCTAAACAGTTTTGTGTTGGTGTTGACGCATCTCAATTCTGTGTGGGAGCCTGCTTGTTTCAGATACACGAAGAACTGGAACATCCGATTTGCTACATCAGCAGGAAGCTGCTCACGCATGAGGTTCGATACTCAACCATTGAGAAGGAGGCGTTGGCACTGATGGTCGCGCTACGAGCCTTCAGTGTGTACTTCGGGTCCGCACTGGTCCTTGTGTATACGGATCACAAGCCTCTGCAGTTCATCCGGCAGATGGCTAATAAAAACATGAAGCTCCTGCGTTGGAGTTTGGAACTGGAACAGTACAATCTGGACATTCGGCATCGCCCGGGCAGGTTAAATGTCCTCCCGGATATTCTCAGCCGTCCGTCTCAGTTGTCAGAGGAAAGCAACAGTTCAGTCACTTCCACAGTAAAAAATCAAGTCGTCACAGTTGTCAAATAAGGACGTCCGTCAAGTGAAAGTTTGAAAAGAACACTTCAGTGAGTGTCTTGTCTGCGTGTAGCAGCCACTTTCCAGAAAAAGTGGTGGAAGCTTCATCGCCTTTTTCAAGAATTACTCAAGAGTTGGGGGTTCTTGTTGGGGGTTCTTGTTGGGGAAATTAGGTTCTCTGTTAGCTTGCAGTGGTTGACACTGTTCTCGTTCGTCTCGTTTGGCTTTGGCCAATGACATGTTAAAATTTTTGGCTCATTTTTGTATACACGTTGAGTGTCCAAATTTTTTTTTTCGTGTGTTATAGATTATATGATTCGAACTTTTGAATGACTTTGAATTATATGAACTCTCAGTTACTTATGATGATGCTTTAGTTAGTAGTTTGTGCTGCGTTAGTTGTTGCAATGAATTGCTTAGTACGCTAACTTGTAACGATATAGTGCTTTGCGATTCTTGATGCTATGAACTGATAGGCGTAGCGTTTGTTGCTATATTTCGTCGTCCCTCAGGACTCCTCATGCTTTTGGGAGGGGGATATGTAGCCATTAGGTGTCTACGGCCCTTCTACTCTTCCGTACTCTTTCTGTCTTGGGATGCGTGGGTGTATTGAGGGTTGGGCATTGCCTATATAAGCCTTTGGTTTCGTGGCTAACGTCCCTGTTCTGCGGTTGTGGTGATCTGTGAGGCGTGTGGGTTTGATGTCTCTCGTTGAGCGTGGTCCGTCTTCTACGTCGCCGTCTCGCCCTGTTGGTGTTCTGGCAGTTCATCTGTCTTCCTGGGCTTCGTTAGCCGTTGTCTGCTGTGCTGTCGTCCGTACTGCTTCGTCTGGTTTGTCAACTTTGGTTCTACTAGACGGTAACCTTTGTTATTAGCTGTAAATATTGCTTGTATGAATAAATCGATCTTATTTTACAAAAGTTGGGACCTTATCTTTTGATAGTCATCCTCGTAGACGGCCGTGAACCTTACAATGTCATCAACATACAATTAGCTCTTTCGACTTGACTTGAACGACAGCTTAGCTGGGTTATGCATATGTTTATTGTCTTATTACATATCGTAATAATAATAATCATGGTAATTTTAATAATTACATTTTTAATTGGCCATTTATTATCATTACTGCTGTTACTGCTGTTCACATCAGTTGTCATTATACTAACATTGCTGATGTTATTATTACTATGTATTTCTATAGCATGGTTTGAGCTAAATATTTGCAAGGATAATAAATGCAATTTAATTTAATATTTATAAATCTTAGTTCAATCTTATTTGCGCACGTATAGCGCTACCTGAAGAACAATAGGGCCTACTTGTACAGGGTTCACCACACAAAACAATTTATACAATTTCAGTATATATATATATATATATATACGCATCGTCTTCATAATTACCAATTTTTTCAAAATTCCAGTTGTTGTGAGCAAAAAATGCCCGTATGGCTTCCTCTTGATCGCCATCTACCACAATAGTAAGTTCGTATTTGTTCATGGCAATCTAATCGCATATAGAAACTACAGACTTGTTTCTCAACCCTGTAAGTATCTTCATAGCAATGAACTCCATAGTAATATGAGTGTATGGGGGGGGGGGTAAATTTGGATAATTGGAACAACTTGTATACATTCTAGAAGTACAGGTATGACCTCTAGCCAGCTTAGCTGGCTTTCGTATACACAAATTAGTCGACCCACAGCTCGGTTATATATATATACAAGTGGTCAATTGATCGAGGTAGGGCCTGTACGGGGTATGCCCTGTCGGGTCTAGTCTGCACTAGCGATGCATCTCCATCCATCCGTCCGACCGCTAGAGGGCCAGAGGGAGGGTGAAGGGCCTAGGGTGGGGGCTACCACCGATCGACCGACCGTCCCTGCGCCTCGCCTCCATTCCACAAAGCGGACGATGTTGCCTAGGCTATGCATATAATTAAATTCAGCAGCCTATGCTTGTAAGATGTGTAAACCAAAATGAAATCAACGCCCATTGGCCGACAGATGCTTACTTGAACCGCCTACAGTCGTTGGTCACTTCATTCTACGAGGGAAACCGCCAAACCTAAAACCTAGGGCTTTAAGCAAAAATTCGTTTCAACCAACTTCTATTTAAATAACAATTATTTTATATCATCCAGCTCCAATTTAAGCAAGAATATATTCATCAATACAGCTTCAATTTAAGCAAGTACATTTTCATTAATCCAGCTTCCATTTAAGTAAAATTTATTTTGTATCAATGCGGCTTCTATTTATCGATAATTCTTTTCATCAATCCAACCTGCGTACTAAGCACCGGCGTTTTATAGTACAACCACTTATACGCAATATGTTCTACCAGGTTTTTTTGTCCTGTCCGGGGTTTTGTCCGGGAGTTTGTCCGGGGTTTGTCCAGGAGGAATGTACGTGCCCCACAATATATATATATATATATATATATATATATATATATATATAACAATCACATGAAAGAAATAAAGTAAAATTCAAAAGCCTGCGATGGTGTTATTACTGGGTGTAGGACATTATCCCCCCTGGACATTATCCCCCCCCCCCGGACAAAATCCCACCGGACATTAACCCCCCGGACATATTCCCTCCGGGGTAGGACATTATCCCCCCCCCCCCCCCGTCTATGATACCATTACCTAAAAATGATCCACCAAAAGTAGGCCTATAAATAGGCCTATGTTAAGTTAATATCTATACATCACACATTAGTTTATCTTTGTAAGAATATGGTAAGTTGATTCCAGGTTTGATATGTATATATTATGATAAAACAGTTAAAGGTCCTAAATGTAGAAAGATGCGAACAATGGAAACGACGCTATAATGAGGCTACGAAGCTTAGACGTAGCTTAACTGACGTTAACAAACCTTTGTTGTATAGACACTAAACAAATAGGCCCTACAAACGATTCCCATTCGTTCATTTCAAATCTAAGTCTAGGCCTACTGACACAAATTGGACCTACGTATATATATGACGTTAACAAACCTTCGTAGGGCTACTTACTGTATACGACTCCAAATCGTTCATTTATCTACTGTATAAGAATACGGAATATAATTTTGAATGAAACGACAATAATGAGGCTAAGAAGCTCAGAGGTAGTTAAATGACATCAAGAACTTTCGTTTGCATGTTAATGCCAGTGAGAAGTCTTATCGGTTGCGGCATTATTCTATGATTTGCACATGGGGGGGGACTTTGTCCGGGGGGATAATGTCCTACGAAAAATCAAGGGGGAATATGTCCGGGGGGCTAATGTCCGGGGGGATCATGTCCGGGGGGGATAATGTCCAGGGGGGCTAATGTCCGTTCCCGTTATTACTTATAAAAGAAGCATTATAAAAATTCTTTCGTTATAGGCTACATTTCATATACCATTTCACCCGATCTACTATAGGGCTACGTGCTTTTAGCAATAACATTACATAAATAATTATAATAAATAATAATAACAGCAAAAGTAATAATAATAACATAATATTATTGTGGCCCATATTGACATTCGAATACACGGGCCTGCCAAGGTCCCATGGCAGAGCAGACAGCAATTTTTTTATTTGACACTTCTCCACCCATATGCAAGGCATATATAATAATGTACAGTGTCATATATATACATATATAAAATTTTATATACCAGCACCTATCTACGTCGTCATATATATATTTTCATGTAGACAGAACTGTTTCTTTCTAGTGCATCCTCATTAAATGGTGTCGCTGTGCCCACATAGAAATGTGTCTATGGACACAAATATATGGGATGGATTATTCTTCAGTGTATTATATATATAGGCCTGCATGGATTGTTAGCTGCATTTAAATTATATATAATATCCGTATTATTCATGTATCCATCAGCATCATAATTATATAGTTATAATATGGCCTGTATATATAATACATATGGACGAACTAACTATCTAAATTAATTAAATTATTAATTATCTAAATTGTATTTATTAAATAGGCCTACAAATGCTACAATACCCGATCAGTGTCGTCCTCTTCCTTTATCCAGGCATGGGACTGGCACTGGCAGAGTGCAAACAAAATACACCTGCATGCCCTCATAATATTTATGCCAATTAAGGTGACCACTGATGAAGTTATTGTTACATGTTTAACGACACTGCCATATCAAAGATGATTTGTGTCGCCCTCCTCCTTTATCCAGGCATGGGACTGGCACTGGCAGAGAACAACCAGTGGTGGAGTTTGACCATGCACACACTAATGAAGTTGCGTATGACTCGGATATAACACCCTTACACGGCTGCCTCACGGCAGGCCATATATAGCGTACATACATTTACATAAGGGACTTTTAACATAGTTATTATAATTATTACTATTATATAAGTAGTAAGTGTATCATCATCATCTATTATTATGCGTTGGATATTGGCTAAATCAAATTCATGGATTCGAATCTATGGCGTTGAACTATAGATATGAATGACCGTTGACTATAATTATAGCAATAAAGGAGGGAAGAGGTATACATAACGCCGCCTCTGGTTGCACTCTGCCAGTGCCAGTTCCAAGCCTGGATAAAGGAGGAGGGCGACACTAATCAGCCTTGATATGACACAATGTCTTAAACAACAACAATTGACAATAAGGGGGAGACTCCAATGTATAAGGTGTATACCCTCTGCATGTAATCTGCATACGTATATTGTATCTCACATTTGCAGATATATTCATATGCAAAATATATGTTGACACGTAGGTTTAGTGATAATGAAGTGTGTGGGTCATGGATTCAAACCCTGACCAAAGCATTCAGATGTAATTTGAATGCACACGTATAGGCCCTATATATAATGGCTCTGAGTTCTATAGATAGATTCGTGCCCCGATAAGAACTCTGTCCATTAATAATTATTATATCATCATAAATATGGTTCTAAGGTTACTTGAAGTCTATTATTCCTTATAGGCATAGAACCTACTTTGCTATTATGTAATTCCGCTGTATTAGCATATTCGCCACGGGTATAGGACCTATACCTATATCGAGTGTTTCAGCGTTCATATAATGTGTGGATAATATAAGATATCCATATCTACTGTGTAAACACACCACTGCCCTTTATTACGGCGAGAGGGGTCTGACATTGAGAATGTCGCAGACTGGGAAGAATTGGAGACAATGAATTAATCGTCCTGGACGGTGGCATGGCAGAGTGCCGAGGACTGCAGCAGGACAATGGAGTTCCGGTTACGGCGTCGTTGTTTGAAGCCAACTGACAGACAGCCTGCACTATTTACGCAGTTTCAATTAGCGCGTTTCTGCGAAGAAGTGCATGTCTATATAGCATATGATATGACCATTTATGTATAGGCCTATACCAATATATATATATATATATATATATATATATATATATATATATATATATATATATAATCATAGTCATGGCAAACAATATATAGCAGACCTATACTTATACAATGTAGTATTTATATCGATATAAAATTATAGTATATATTTTGTAGATATATATATTATATAATATGATATATTTGTAAATTATTGTCGTTGCAGAGTGTGTATAATATATTGATATTGGTATTGCTGCAGAATATATATATATATATATATGCGACAATTACAATAAGATATAGAGATCCGTGTTTGCAGTCATGGGCGGTCTGGGTTCTTCCATTTGCACGTCCATCGGCCATCGTATACGACTGCAGTCCATAGGATGACGACTGTCCGCTGTCCAGGGGCAGAGTGACGCCGTTGCGGGTGTATAGGCCTATATGTCAGCCATCGTCCCACCACCCACGCACCTGCAGCGTGCATGGCAGGAGGGACGGACGGACGGACCGTGCGTTGCTCCATCCATGGATGCACGCACGAATGCACGCGCATGCACGACTAATGTTGTTGCTTCAGCGGCTGCAGAGAGGACGACGGCAGATGGCGTGAGTGATGTCCAGCCATAGTGACATGCATTCTCAGGAAAAGTCAAGAGATGTATAATATACTATATGTGAATTGGAGCAACAGTACTTGCTTCAATTATGTATCAGAAGACAATAATTATATGGTATTCGCTTTCTATGGTTTCTTTTACGCATGCGTGCATGCAAATCCAAAACCTGTATAATAATTATACGTATATAGGTCTATAATACATTGTTTGTATGTGCACTTGTTATAGCGACCCTTCAAGCTCACTCTACTCAGAGGCGCTCCCGACTGCAGAGCGGACGCTGCATCGGAGTTTCACGCCGAAGCGCTGAGCAATTGCGAGTGAAGGACTTGCCCAAGGTCCCTACGCGGCGACGTGAGGTGGATTCGAACCTCGAACCTTCCGGCTCCATGCAAGATAACGACGCCACCACTACACCACCGCGCCCCATAACATGCCTGCATGTTGCTTCAAATGCCTGTCATCTATATAGCGCATACGTAATTTACCAAGTTTGCTTAAAGTGGTCTCAGGTTTAGACTTTCGATGATCCTATAATCGAATCTTATACAAATGAGGCGCCTCGTAAATTCAAATGTAAATCTCGTTCGTTGTCTGTAAGTTGACGGAATTAACAAGGCATCGAATCACGAATTAATCATTTGTCGTCTGTCATGAAATCTAATCAATCATAGAACAGCGGGGATCATCTTGAAGGGCCCTATATAAATTGTGATCGATTATATGGGACAATCATTCAAATTCTGTCCATCAATTCTAATGCATCCCTCGAATCCTCTATAATTATTATACGCACAAACTTAAATGACGTCATCCTATACGCTGTTTTGTATAGCGTAACATTAAACGTCAATCCTTCTTAGATTTATATAGCGCAGGAAGTCAGCGATAAATTATAGTTGATCAATGAGCATGCACGATAAATGTTTGAGATCGTATACATCATAACTATACAGTATATGAAAACTGTATAATTATTCAGTCATTTCGAGAATTCATATAGCGCCTGTTCAAGAGATCTCTACTCAGAGGCGCTCAGTTAAATATAGCACTACTCAATCAATCAATCAATCAATCAATCAATCAATCAAATCAATTCAATCAATCAAAATGAGTCAGTCAATCATTCAGTCAATGAAACAATCAATCAATCAGCATTTATTTAGCACCCTCCCAATAGGCTATCACTATTCAGAGTCGCTTCCGGCTGTGCAAAAATACATACGGTATATATATATCTATATATATTCGCTATATATACATATAGTCTCTATATATAGCGAAAAATCAGTCTCAACACTGTTTGTGAACCTGAGAATAGTTTGGGAGGTGTTGTATAGTCAAGGAAATTATCCCATTTCAGGTTGTTGGTCTAAGCACAGAGAAGGATCGGTTCTGCATTGTCGCAGAGCCGACGAAATTAAGGATCACATCAAGTCACACGGTGGACAGCGGAGAGCAGTGCGAGGCGGCCTTTTATCCATGCTATCAGATGATTGAATGCGGACGAAAACAATACAAATCTAATCTTAATCTAACTTAATCGATCATCGCAAAGAATTCATTCTTGCTGAGGCATCTAACGACGAGGATTTGAATCCTGGTGGTCGTATGAAAAGTGAGCTTGACCCCCGTTTGAATAGGTTGTCGTTAATGTTCGTTTCCTTGTGATAATTAATTAATGTATATGCGCTGTTTACGATATCAATTCATGACAAACATGTAGGCTACAGATCTATTATTATCAGCAGAGTTTCATTGCAAATACGATTAAGCATCAGATTAAAACAGATAATAATTAAGCCTCATATATAAAGCAGCATTGATAAGCAGTGTTGCGTTGCATATCGCATGATAATTTTAACATCATACAACACAAACATTAAGTTTAGAAATATATATAGCAGAGTAAGTGAGCTAACGTCTCTTTGCTATATATATATATATATATATATATGTGTATCAGATTATATAATTATATATATATATAAATGTATGTGTATATATATAGTGAAACTTTCAACACATTTTGTCTGTATACAGCTCAAACACCAACATGCATGCGTCACTTTAGTCCATCACTCTGAATTGATTTTTCACCATTGCCCAGGAATTTTCGCCATATAGAATTTCTTGGGTTAATGTACTTTTTCAATGATTGCATAAGCCTGCTATTATGTGACACTTACATATAGCCTAAATACTATTGGAATAAATAAATAAATAAATAAATTAATTAATTAATTGATTGATGGATTAATGGATTGATTGATTGATTGATTGATTGACTGATTAATAAATATCACACTTCGCCCTCTTACGAAAGAAAACAAAAGTTGCCGCATAACAATGTTTCAAGGTTTGTCCTACAAACAATGGGAAACAATTAACTGGTGATTGACAATAATTATCCTCAGCATAATTATTCGAAATTGATATTCGCCGCATCGAGGAAGTATCAGAAGCTATAATTATTATGTGCAACCGAATTAGTTCAGTCTATTAAAGTTCGGTTCAATTATAGATCGGATTTAATCTCTCTGTATATATATATAAATATATATATATATACGTTGCAGTCACCAATGACTATTAAGCATGCAGTGTACTATACATGCATAGAGTCCGTCGTACCGTCTCGGTGCATATATATTATATAATTCCGCAAAGGAGCCAACAGCGACGAATTCTGTCTTGAAATTTGCTTTATATAAAATGCTCTAAACAACAGCGCTATAACAAACTCCGCCACTGGTTGTTCTCTGCCAGTGCCAGTGCCAGTCCCAAGCCTGGATAAAGGAGGAGGGCGATACTGATCATCTTTGATATGGCAGTGTCCTTAAACATGTAACAAGCGCTATAAAAATTGTATGGATGAAATGCTTTATATTTTACGGTGCACAAAAGCGCTATAAGAGTTTTAGAAGACAGGTATAGACAGACAAAGACATTGCAGCTGTCTGGATTAATCTTCATCTCCGTCCGTCCGTCCGTCCGTCCGCCCGCCCGTCCGTCCGTCCGTTTGTCCGTCCGTCCGTCCGTCCGTTTGTCCGTCCGTCCGTCCGTTTGTCCGTCCGTACGTCTGTCTCTCTGCTCAGTTGCTTATGCGTCATTTCAACATCATTCGATGATCCGTTAGATATTCAACTGATTTCCATTGGGATTCGAAGCGCCATCGATTCGAACCTTGTTCATTCCACAACGACGTCATTCTCTGCAAGCGTATTTGTTTGTATGCGCACTTGTTATAGCGCCCCTTCAAGCCATCTACTCAGAGCCGCCCGACTGCAGAGCGGACACTGCATCGGAGTTTCACGCCGAAGCGCTGAGCAATTGCGAGTGAAGGACTTGCCCAAGGTCCCTACGCGGCGACTTGAGGTGGATTCGAACCTCGAACCTTCCGTCTTCAAGGCGACGACGCCACCACTAGACCACCGCGCCCCATAATGTCTCTGTCGCTGTCTCGATCTCTCTGTCTCTCTGTCTGTATGCCTGTCTGTTTCTCTCTCCGTCCGTCCGTCCATCCGTCCATCTGTCTGTCTGTCTATCTATATGTATACCTTCCCCTCTGTCTCACTTTGTCTCTCTCTCTCTCTCCGTCTCTCTATCTATCTCTCTCTGTCTGTCTGTCTCTCTGTCTCTGTCTCTGTCTCTGTCTCTGTCTCTCTCTCTCTCTCTCTCTCTCTCTCTCTCTCTCTCTCTCTCTCTCTCCGTCTCTCTATCTATCTGTCTCTGTCTGTCTGTCTGTCTGTCTGTCTGTCTGTCTCTGTCTCTGTCTCTGTCTCTGTCTCTGTCTCTGTCTCTGTCTCTGTCTCTGTCTCTGTCTCTCTCTCTCTCTCTCTCTCTCTCTCTCTCTCTCTCTCTCTCTCTCTCTCTCTCTCTCTCAGAAATCACGAAAGTTGTATGAATGGTCTTCCTTGAATATAACACCAACCAGCACTGTCTGGTGATGGGCATGTCACCCCAGCAATTATGAGCCAGTTTTCTGCTGAATGGACCTGTACAATGTACATATAGAGCTCACGGCAGCAGCGTTTTCCCCTGAAGGGTTAGAAGAGTCAAACAGACCTGACAGATAGCCTCAAACATCCCATAAATACACAAACATTTAAGGTATATTGACAGAATATCAATGGAATTGTTCCCCATGGCACGCAGCCGAGATCTTTCTTTACTGCATGCATGGCATACATGTACACTTGTTATATAAGTGTTAACTGTTAATGAGAGCTATCAGCATACATGCACCTCTGGCAGTGCTCTTATAGAAATAAATACAGTGTTCGCAAAGTTCAATGCGCTAAAATGTTAGCATATGATGCAGTTATCATCATTATTAAATATTATATGCAGTAATTCGATAATTAATTTTACGATGGGGCCTTAATTATATTTGCTGTCGTATTATCATATAGAGGCTGCATGTGGTATACAGGTTTTAAACGAATAGAGGCGGTATTTAAACAGGCCGAAGTATATAGCCCACGCAAGCCCTCATTGCTTACGTGTACGCCTAAGCCTATAATAGAACATAATTTTACAGTATTGTTTCAAAATGTCATGTATGTAAGATATTACACTATACAGCAGAACACTATTATATTTCGAACTATAAGAAAACTGTCTTATTTAGCAATGTGTTGACTGGGAGGGCCTATGAGTAGTTTACTTTTTATGGAGCTATGTCAATAGTTTTTAATAAATATATCACACATAATAAGCACAATTTCAAGAAACTTATGCAATAATTATAGACCAACGTATTTGCGAGCATTGGACTAAAGAGACGAAACCACTGAGGAGCAAACAAACAGGCAAACAGACAAGCAAACATACAAGCAAACAGATTTACAGACCTTTGTTACTGCCAGTGTTTGCATAAAGCCACGACAAATTACAGAGTCATAAAAACAGATATGCACACAAACACAAACAGACAGACAAACAGACAGACACACTAAAGCAGAAGGACATAATTATAGCCAGAAATGAAATATATGCTCAAAAGAAGAAAAATTAAGCTATGCATCGTTATTTTGTCTATATCTTTATAATCAGTCTCTTTGTCACATTTTCGTCGTTCTTGGCTTGTTACATGTTTAACGACACTACCATATCAAAGATGATTAGTGTCGCCCTCCTCCTTTATCCATGATTGGGACTGGCAGAGAACAACCAGTGGCGTAGTTTTCGTTGTTCTTCAGAACTTCTTCAATATAGTGGCTCTTCGAGATATAATTGTATGCGGAAAAGTCTGGGTGGCTGACTGGCCGGCTAGCTGACTTATTAACTGACTTATTAACTGACTTATTAACTGACTTATTAACTGACTTATTAACTGACTTATTAACTGACTTATTAACTGACTTATTAACAGACTTATTAACTGACTTATTAACTGACTTATTAACTGACTTATTAACTGACTTATTGACTGACTTATTAACTGACTTATTAACTGACTTATTAACTGACTTATTAACTGACTTATTAACTGACTTATTAACTGACTTATTAACTGACTTATTAACTGACTTATTAACTGACTTATTGACTGACTTATTAACTGACTTATTGACTGACTTATTAACTGACTAATTGACTGATTGAATGAATGAACGAACGAACTAATGAATGAATGAATGAAAGAACAAATGGCACTGACCTTCCCGATTTCGTGATAACCATTTCCGTTCCCAATTCGTGGAACCTCTCCCAGAGATCCTTCGCGTCCAAATCCACCTTCGGATCGTCCTGGACGTTGCTCTCTCCCGGCGAATCCAGTCCTCGAAACGCCCTCGGCATCACACCCTGATGGGACATGAGGACGTCGCCGGCCCCCAACGGCAGACCCCGTATACCCCCAGACGACGAACAGACCGGGTGGTGGGGCAGCTTGGCGAGAAGAGGCGACGAAGGTCCGAGGGCGGCCAGAGAGGCGGCCGCATGGGAGCTGCCGGTCAGGTAGGCCTGGTGATGGCCACTGGCGGCCAGGATGGAGCTGACGCTGTAGTCCGTCGGTCGGCTGTACAGGTAGGGGTTGAAGGAGGCCATCGAAGACAAAGGGGGCTGGTCAGCCGGGTCACTAGAGAAGCGTTCAAATATCATCACACCCCGACGCTAGGGGGGCGGCGGCGGAGCAGAAGCGAACACTCACACCGAACTGTGTAACAATAATAAATAGTCCTTGGTCAACGCAACGTATACCTCCGAGGTAGGTAAGTAGTTAGGTAGGTAAGTAGGTAGATGGTAGGTAGGTAGGTAGTCCTGTGGATGGACGACGCAAGAACGAAGATCGGACGATCTGTCTGTCGGTCCGTACGTGCGCGCGTCTATCGGTCGGTCGGTCGTAGAGTCGCAGCTTATAACGATTGTTAACAGACCCTAATAACACTCAGAGCTACTTGAGGCGAGCTGTCCGTCTGGGCTCTGGCGGCGTCGCCTGTCTCAAGTAGTGCGTTCGCCTCCCTCGACGCTTGATCGTCAGGAGGGGTTTAGAGTTGGTCGCCACCGCCAACGCCACAGCCAACGTAGCCACCGCCGCCGCCGCCGCCGCTGGAAGCTACAAGTGTTCGTCGCCGACCGCGCATTTAATCCACTGCACGATGTGTGTACGTCTCAAAGTCTTTTCTCCTCCTTCTCCTCCTTCTTCTTCTCCTTCTGCTGCTTCTCGATCGCTCAAATCACCAGCGTCCCAGTCGATTTCGCCTGTATGTATACCACCACCACGAGCCGCAACGAACAACGACGACGCGGCGGCCAACGCTATTTGCATCCTCCTACTCTCCTCTCTCCGCTCCTCGCAGGTACAAGCACCGACTGCCCGTGCGCCGCCCGGCTCCAGACTATCTGGCACCTGACGCTCCGCCCCTTTCCGGCGCTGCCCCGCCTCCCGCCGTCGGCGATTGGCCACCGACCGTTTAGCGTCGACCAACGGTTTGTTGGCGCTGCGTGAATGGCGTCGACCGGGCGCTTTGAGACGGGCCGGCGCCGGCGTTGTGCAAGAACGTATCACATTGTACACAGTGTATCAGACGCCGCCGCCGTAAGCCGGCGGACGCCAGGCAGTCCGCGACAGCTGAAGAACGGTACACAAACTCAGGATAAAAGTGGCACCTCGGCCATTGAACTCATTCACGCCGGGCGCACAATGGACGAATGGAACGGCACACATATCTCGTGAGAAGTCAATTAAGCCGTCCGTAATAGGCGAGGTGTGATATAGACGCCGTAAACTACAACAGCCTCATGTCGCCAAAGCCCTCACTCCAGACGACCATTATAATAATCGCCGGCGACGAGACGCCTTTGAAGGCCCCCACCGGCGGCGGTGGCGGCGGTGGCGGCGGCGGCGGCGGCCGAGGGGCAGGAGGCAGGCGCACACATTGGCATACCTGTGCTAGGAGCCACGAGAACACGGCGCAATACGCCTACTTATCTCTCTGTCGATCTGTATGTCTCTGTGTATCTGTCTGTCGTTGTTGTCTCTGTGTCTCTGTCTGTCTCTATGCCTGTCTGTCTTTCTCTGTCTGCCTCTTTCTGTCTCTGTCTGTCTGTGTCTATCTCTGTCTCTCTCTGTGTCTCTGTCTCTGTCTATCTCTGTATCTGTCTCTCTCTGTGTCTCTGTGTCTCTGTCTCTCTCTCTGTGTCTCTGTGTCTGTCTCTCTCTGTCTCTGTCTCTCTCTCTGTGTCTCTATCTCTCTCTGTGTCTCTGTCTCTGTCTCTGCCTATTATGCGCTGTCGCCGTATTGGACTCCGCGTCGCATGTCATGTCACCCTCCTCTCACGATCAATCTAGAAACGTCTGTGTGTCTGTCTGTATGCTCGTCTCAGACTGCTGCTATTTCTAGATCATGCTCATGTCGGTCTGTCCGTTTATTGGTTTATTCTAACACAGCGTGCATGCATCTGTCTGTGTGTCCATGTGTCTGTCTGTGTGTCCGTGTGTCTGTCTGTGTGTCCGTGTGTCTGTCTGTGTGTCTGTCTGTGTGTCCGTGTGTCTGTCTGTGTGTTCGTGTGTCTGTGTCTGTCTGTCTATAGCTCGCTTAAGTCATTAATCCTGTCCGGTTTATCCTGTCTAGACATCCCTCTGCAATCTTTTGATAGCCCTCTCAGTTTATGCGCGTGTCTCTTTAATCGTCTGTCAGTCTGTGTGTGTCTTTTGTGATGACACCAGAGTTCCATAGGTCGCTTCTGCCAATTAACGAAACCGACCAATTAATTACAACGAGACGTTAATTGGTTCACGTTGGCCTATGCTGCGTTATATCGTATCAGGAGGTGAAGAGGTTCTTCTTATTCCTGTGCTTCAAAATTCAAAGACTGATGATGTGATCGCATGGAACAGTGAGAAGCGGATATTTTCCATATATCTAATATATCAAACAAAGTCCTCCTGTCTTTCTTCTTTTACTTCTTCCATTCCTGTATACATGACTCGTTTCTTCCACCTCTCTCTCCTCGTCGTTCTCGTCCTCCTCGTCTTCCTATACTCGTCTCCTCCTCGTCCTCCTCCTCGTCCTCGTCCTCGTCCTCCTGCTCCTGTTCCTCCTCCTCTTCCTAATCATCATCATCATCATCATCATCATCATCATCATCATCATCATCATCATCATCATCATCATCATCATCATCGTCGTCATCGTCATCGTCATCGTCATCGTCATCGTCATCGTCATCGTCATTTTCTTCTTCCTCCTTCCCTCCCTCCTCCTCTTCCTCTTATTCCTCTTCTTCCTCCTTCTCTTTTTCCTCCTCTTCTTTTTCGTCGTCCGTCACCTCTCTTTCCTTCACTCCTCCTCCACCTTCTCTTCCTCTTCCTCTTCCTTCTCGTCCTCGTCCTCTTCCCCTCCTCCCTCCTCCTCTTCTCCATCCTCCTCCTCCTCCATCATCTGCTTCTGTTGGTCAGTGTGTTTGTTTTGGACATCGGCGACATTCCCAGGCCCCGTTGACCGACCATGGCACCAGCGTCTATATATATACGACGAACGACGACGAACGACGACGTCATCGGCTTAGCCTCATTAGCATAATTCATGCGCGCATGCGTCTTCGCGGCTACAGCTAATCGTCGGCAAACAACGTCGAGACAGAGCGGGAGACGCCATGGCGGATTAGCAGGAGGAGAGATATTATGCTGCATGCGCTGCAAGGATCTGCGATGCCCAGACTGAAAAGTGTGTATAGGCCTACTGTTAACATGCATGGGGAAAATATGTGACAGTCCATTTCATGCAAAAGACACATTTGTATGGTTGCCATTGCAGAATATTGCTGCTATTATTATATAGGCAAGTCCTTCACTCGCAGTTGCTCAGCGCTTCGGCGTGAAATTCCGATGCAGTGTCCGCTCTGCAGTCGGGAGCGCCTCTGAGTAGAGTGCTTGAAGGGGCGCTATAACAAATGCACATACAAACAAACAAACAAACAAACAAACATGGAAATATATAGCTAGTTTGCCATTTGGAGAAACATGTGAATTCATCCAGGGCTTTTTTAACGTGCAGTTGTACACAAAACCTGCAGTTCTAAATGGATTTGTGCAGCTGTAGAATCACTTCTGTCACAAGTTCTGTGCAGTTAAAACTAGCAGAAAAGGTCATAGTCATCCAACTGAAAGTAATTTACCATGGAGGATGGGAAGGAAAAGAAGGAATTATGCAGTTCTAAAAATTCCTTAAAAACAGCCCTGATTTCATCAAAAGAGGAAATGTGACAGGCGTCGAAAAAAATGCAATGTGAAGAATGCATGCGGAAAATGTCTAATGAGTGATTTGAAGCATGTTCAACTTTGAAAGTGCTACTGAGTAGGCATGGAACCTTGCGGCAATACATTTAAAAAAATTAAAAATTAATAAAGTGACACGTAACTGGTGAAAATAATATTGGCATAATATAGTCTGAAGGAGTTATAACTCCGCCACTGGTTGCATCCTGCCAGTGCCAGTCCCAAGTCTGGATAAAGGAGGAGGGTGTCGCCAGTGATCTTTGTCATCGCACAGTGACGTTTAACTGAAACTATACCCACTTACGATTATACGGTAAGGCTCAAAGAGCGTCCGAAGATGTTTTCGCTGTTTAGGGTAAAACACAATGAGTGATCGCGATTGCAATTTAGCAAGAGACTAAAAAATGAAAGGCGTGAAATTAAGAACATGGATATTTTTTACAGAGCTTTCTTTTAAATGTAAACTTCACTTTCACGTTGTGTGTTTTTATTATAACTGGTGCTCTATATATAGTGCGAAAGAATTTGTTAAAATCCAAAAAGTATGTATGCTATAATAAACCTATAGTAGCAAAAAAAGGTGTCAATTTTTAGGGGCCTCGTCTTACCACCGTGCGCGGGCGCCCATGTTAGTTAAGGTATACAAGGTGAGCTGCATGAGAGGTATAGCGGTTAATTTGTTACACGCCCTCAATCAGCACTGGACGTATAGTTCCCGAGCCAAACTTCTCCCATTTGTGCCACATGACGAGCACGCCTCGCTCAAACCTACTTCACGCATATGTCTAGCGTTTTGGCGCCTTGAAACCGGGCTGCAACATGCATGGACGAGAGGAGTTGAGCGAAAGGCTGAGTCTAATTAGAGAAAGTTCACGACTTCAAGGGCGTCAGAGAAATGGGAAATGCTTCTTCGTCTAGCCATGCTTGCTTGCTTGCTTGCAGCAGCGTGCGGTCAGGTGTACAACTGTACATCGCGTGTAAACTCACTCCTTCTCCTCCATCATCGTCCCCCTCGTTTCTGTTGCTTAAGTGTTTGCAGTTATAACCTCCTCTCCTCAACACAACATTCATGGCGCCTCAGAACTATTTACGATCGAGAATGCATGCAGCAATTTCTTTGTCTATGTTGTAGGTATAATTTCCGGGCTATAGTCCGAAATAATGTATGGTAAAATATATAGTATTTTATATTAGAAAATATAGTAAATAATAAAAATATTAAAATATATAGTATTTCATATTAGAAAATATGGTAAATAGTAAAAATATTAAAATATATAGTATTTTATATTAGAAAATATAGTAAATAGTAAAAATATTAAAATTATATAGTATTTTATATTATAAATATAGTATTTTGGTGAACCACGGTGTTTGTTCTTTTCCCCTAAAATTTATAATTGGGATATATAGTTATTTTCGGATATGGAATTTTAAATATAGTTGAACACATTGCTGCTTTAAAAAAATCAATTCTTAATACACAGTCGCGCGCACGCACAAATATGCACACACAAGTGCACATACAAACAAACACTGATACACGTACGCACGCCCATGTATACACATATACACGCACACGCAGGCGCACACACGCGCACATGCACACACACACACACACACACACACGAACACGCACACGTGCACATATAGCCTATATATATATATATAGGCCTACATATATGCTCGTGTTTTAACTCCGCCACTGTTAATTCGCTCTTTGACAGTGCCAGTCACAAGCCTGGATAAAGGAGGAGGGCGACACTAATCATCTCTGACATGGCAGTGTCGTTAAACATGTAACAAGAGAGAGACCAATCGGGCGCATCTAATTGCATACACACACATGTGCACGAACTTCGCGCAATGCATTTATTCTCTCAAGGCCGTATAGTCAGGATTTGATTTCGGGGGGTGTTTCTTCGGTTTCCCGTCCGAAAAAACTGGTGATCTTTTTACTTTTTTGTAGTCATCCGGCCGAAATCTTGAGAAAATGTCACCAATTCATTCTATTTTTTTACATTTTTAATATCGGGGGATACTTTCATTTCATTTTTTGACATGATGTGCTATAGTAAATGCAATCTATTATCTTTCACATTTTCCATTTCGGGGGGTGTTCAAACACCCAAAACACCCCCTAGCTACGGCCTTGTATTTTCTGCAGTAATATTGCATGCATGCATACATGCAACACAGTGAAGCTTAAGCATTTGAATCATTCGTCTGAAGCCAGGTTACATGCAGTTTTCTAATGTTTTAAGGTTTGGGTCAGGGTGAGAATTGCCGGGGGGGTTGGGGGGTTTCGACCCCCTCAGTCTTTCTTAGAGCCCCATGTTAAAGTATGGTTTTTACACCCAAATTCCAAGTGGATAATGGTCTAACCCCCCCAGTTATTTTTCCACAATTCTCACACTGGTTTGGGTTGAATGGCATATAGACTATAGAGTCAGCCACCACGTGATTGGTTTACGATGCATCATCATATGGCGCTATAGTTCAGTGTATCTCTTTAAATGGTTTAATACTTTGAAGATTTAATTTTTCAGAAATGCATCTTGACTTTCAGCAGACAGCAAACACAGCATGCAATTAGTTAGAGCAGTGGTTCCCAACCGGTGACCCGCGGGCCAAAAGTGGCACGCCAGGCCCAAAAATGGCCCTCATCTCTCAAAGAATTAACAAAATATATGAAAAAATTGCAGGATATAACACAATAATTATTTTCCATTCCAAGTTGTTTTGTTTTGACATCTATAAATAGCAGCAAACAGTTTATTTTGATACAATTAAAACAATTTTATATGCTTTTAGTTAATTATATTTTAGCCTATAATGTCCTTCAACTAAGAAAAAGTGGCCCTCGTGCCCTCCAACGTATAAAAAGTAGCCCTACAGTAAAAAAAATGTTGGGAACCGCTGAGTTTTAGAGCCTACACCAAACACCGACGCGCTCAATTACATTAATTAATTAATTAATTTGAAAAGTCGCAAAAGCGTTCATAATGCATTCATGGTGGACGAGTGGGCTCAAAGTCGACGCGAAAACTCCAGCTTTTAGATCCCAGCACTGCAGCGACCACAACGGCACTGAACACATCGACTACACACAAAATGGCGGCATGAGAAAACAATTGAAAAGGCTGCATGCCCAAACGTTCTCGCAGACCGATGTCAAGAAAATGGAGTCGCTTCCGATTAATGCCCACAACTGTCTCTCTCACGCTATATTGCTTCACATTGACGGCGCTCTTTCGTTCTTTGTGTAGGCCTATTTACGCCTATTAATTTTATGCGGCCCACAACGATGCCTTGAATTAACTAATTAAAAGTTATTCATACGACAACTATTTAAAATGACTAATGAATTACAAAGACGCAGATGAAGAACGCGTAAAACCTTTGTTCGTACGCACGCTCGCACGCACGCACTCTCCGACAGACAATGTATACCAAGGCGCATGTATATACAATATATGCATGGCGCTCGCGCTTGCACTTGTTCGTTGCAGACATCACAATATTAGTTCCACTAAGTGATACTTGTTCCACCGCACGCTCGTGTCTCGACACGCATGCGCCAGACATGCGCGGTTGCTCCGTATATAGCGCGCACCTTTCTCAACGCACCACGTCCAGTGTATACCACTGTGCACGCGCGCGCACGGGACAATTGTTGAAACATTACACATTGAAACAAATTGCAACATCGTTTCCTAAGCACGCAACTGGACACAAAGCAATTCTGCATG
>OX457043.1:22728919-22731419 GCA_949752735.1 Lumbricus terrestris | reverse complement strand
TCTTTTCCTCCTTTTCTCTTTTCCTCTTTTCCTCTTTCCTTTTTCCTCTTTTCCTCTTTCCCTTTTCCTCTTTTCCTCTTTCCTTTTTTCCTCTTTTCCTCTTTTCCTGTTTCCTTCTTTTTCTCTTTTTCTCTTTTCCTCTGTCCTATTTTCCTCTTTCCTTTTTCCCTCCTTCCTCTTTCCTTTTTCCTCTTTCCTTTTCCTTCTTTCCTCTTTTTCTCTTTCCCTCTTTCCCTCATTCGACCAATCCGCAACAACTTCTTTGCCATTCTGTACCGACCTCCGGATTATTATTTTCACGTTTACTTGGTTCATATGGGCACTCCTGTCTGTCTGTCTGCCTGTCTGTCTGCCTGTCTGTCTGCCTGT
Organism: Lumbricus terrestris; assembly: GCA_949752735.1. Taxonomy (NCBI): domain Eukaryota; kingdom Metazoa; phylum Annelida; class Clitellata; order Crassiclitellata; family Lumbricidae; genus Lumbricus; species Lumbricus terrestris. The sequence goes on along the minus strand of OX457043.1, from coordinate 22,731,050 downwards.
CTGTCTGCCTGTCTGTCTGTCCGTCTGTCTGTCTGTGAGACTGGTTTTTCCCGCGCAATCACCAAACCCTCGAAGGTCCTTCGTCCCTTCGCTGGTCGGGTACCTGGCCTGCCCGCCCGTCCGCCCGTCCGCCCGTCCGCCCGTCCGTCGGTCGGCCAGCCGTCTTGCCCTGCCGGACCGTTCCCTGCCGGGCGGTGCGAGTGACGGGCCCCTAAGGCCGTCGTAAGTACCATCGGCGCCGTGTCGGCGGATGCGGCGACAAAGCCCGTCAATGTGTTCGGATTTCGCTCGGCGCCATTGCTCTGAATTAGCATAAGCAGATGGCCGCCTCTCTGCACCTACCCCTCAACATGAAGAACGCCCCTTCCCACCCCTCCCCCCAGACACACACACACACACACTCCACTTTCTTCCTCACTTCCTCCACGCCTTTCCTCTTCTTCTTCGCACTCTGCCCACACACCCGTCCGTCCGTCCGTCCGTCCGTCCGACTGCCCGCCTGCTTGCCCGCGGCGCCGGTGGCTTTACGCCAATGTCGTTATTTTAATGTCCATATTCAATTATTACAAATATTTGTCCGACCGACCGGCCTCGGTTTGTCCATTTGCATGCCGCCCCACCCCCCACCCCCATATCCCCTCCCCATATCCCCCCATCAGACGACAGTCGTTCAAATCTCCGTCGACAGGCGGCGTATCACCTGACACAACCTGGCTGGATCACGTGACTCGCGTTGGGCACGTGACTCGGCTGGACGATGCGATTCTGTGGTTTACACCACGTGGTTCTATATATGGCGGCCAATGAAAGAAGTTTCAGGTCCCAACTGCAAGTATAAGTAGACTATATAAAATGTCTGGTATACCAACTCGGCAACCGCTGGATGGACTCTGCCGCTGCCAGTCCCAAGCCTGGATAAAAGAGGAGGGCGATACTAATTAATCATCTTTGAAATGGCAGTGTCGTTATGGCAACAAGCCACCTCGGCATATATATATATATAAATTATATATATATATATACAGGCTTGTACTTTTTTCATAATTTTAACGATTAATCTATTGTTATACCCTCCCACGATGAATTCTTTAGTGTTGGATGTCTGACAGCAAAGTGCATGTCTTCTCCATCTTTTCTTCTGTCTCGGTTCTCAGCTTCTGCAGCCGATTTCTTCTTTCGATTCTGATGATGATCGATGACGTGCGTTTCTTTCCAAATAGCCGATCGCTACCTCTCGTCAAAAAGTCTTGCTCCGATTTTAACAACACTTGCTTCTTATTGTTCACAACGCTATCGATAAAATCGTCCGTTGAAAGTTCTACGAAACCGCCTTAATTGAAGTTCTCGCAACTTCTCAATTAATGACGACGTGTAACAGTACTGAGATATCCGGTCGTTCGTTTAGTCAAAGCACCGACGGTATACGACTTGTTAGTTATAACGCAGACTCCAATATACACTGAACATTGGTTTCGCTTTATGAACTCGAGGGCGAATTATCCTTCATTCGCAACGAATTAATCGTTCCTCTAACTTCCGAATGTTACAGAAATAATTCCTTCCGAAACGTCCCACGACGACCCAGTCGGCATTTCAACAACAGCCCCTCGACTATATAAGCCGGCCATCAACAACTTCGTTCTTCTCACTGCGGGTGGCTCGGTCGCAATATAAACGTGGAGCGAGAGGTTGTACTCTGCCTCCGACACTAATCATCTTCGATATGAAAAAGTGTCGTTAAGCCCGAAGTACTACTTCGTTCTCCTCTAGCTGCCCTCCAGTACGCATGCGCAGCAGACGACTTTTCTCAAAGGTTTCCAGATAGATATATGGGTATTACTGTAATAGAAGGCTCTGGAAGGTTTCAGATTACCCCATGCATGCACACTAGATTTGCATCATTCATCGCCTTTATTGCGCTAAAAAAATTAAAAATGACCCCGTTTCCTGTTTCGCTCTGAAGATTTCCATCCGTCGTCCCACTTCGTGGTTTGTTATCAATACTTTGGGTGACCACTGACCCGTCGAAATAGCCCCGTCAAAACAGCCCCGTCATAATCGCCCAATGACAAAATAGCCCCGTTATAATCGCCCAAAGACAAAGCAGCCCAGAAAAAATCAGTTCCCGACG
>OX457043.1:22721419-22723919 GCA_949752735.1 Lumbricus terrestris | reverse complement strand
TCAATCTCTCTACTCAGAGGCACTCCCGAATGCAGAGCGGACACTGCATCGGAGTTTCACGCCGAAGCGCTGAGTGAGTGAAGGACTTGCCCAAGGTCCTTACGCGGCGAGGTGGATTCGAACCTCAAACCTTCCGGCTTCAAGGCAACGATGCCACCACTACACCACCGCGCCCCACAAACATACATACATGTATACAGAGACAGATACATAGCCACTGCCATATCGTTCGTTCTCAAGTATATTGACATCGACAATAATTAATCAACTATCGATCGACGTCATTATGACGCCATCGATGTCACTCGGGTCAAAAGGTCGGCTGTCAATTGGCCAATAATAACGTCGCAATGTGCAGTGCCACGCATGCTGCAGGACTTGGCCGACGAACGCCTGCAGTGTGTTATGGCAGTTGCAAATGCACGGAGTTGTAAAACAAAATCATTACATTGATGCAAGTGTATATATGATCCATAAACTTGCAGGACTATTATATATAATAGGTAAATCTATCAGCTATGGACTCTTGATCGGCGCTTGTATACACTTCTGTAGCGCTTCAATATAGACCCTGCAAAGACCCTGAAGTACCATTCCATCTCCTCAAATCCAGGCGCCATGCAGTGTCGCCTTATGCGTAAACTCGTCTCGCCAACCAAATTCACGTCTACTTGCCTGCATGTCTGCGCTCTGAGAGCTGCTTCACTCCAAAGTTAATATACGCAGGCGGCGAATAAGGTCCTACACGTTGAAGAATGCAATATATAACTATAGAATACAGTCTGCAGGTTGCAGGTACCCTCTATACTCGTTTCAATTTTAACGGCACATTTTTGGAAGATTTTTAAGACTCATAAGAAGATTCTTCAGTCTTAATTTCTTCTGCAGCGTCTGATGATCGTTTTACAAGTTGTCTGCTTGCTTGCTTGCTGTATGGCTCCTCTCTTTGATTGGAGTATAAAATGCACCGTATACAATGGTGTGCAAAATTAATTAATTTATTTCTCGCATTTGCTATATCGTCCCTTCAAGAGAACTACTCAGAGGCGCTCCCGACTATACAGCGCGGACATGCTTGCATCGGAGTTTCACCCCGAAGTGCATGAACAATTGCGAGTGTATACATGCATATAGGCTATATACAGGACTTGCTCAAAGTCCCTTCGCGGCGACTTGAGGTGAATTTGAACCTGGAACCCTATAGTAGCCGATGTAATGTATTAGTATAGTCGATGTAGTGTATTAGTATAGTCGATGTAATGCATTAGTAGTCAATGTAATGCATTAGTAGTCGATGTAATGCATTAGTAGTCGACGTAATGCATTAGTAGCCGATGTAATGTATTAGTATAGTCGATGTAGTGTATTAGTATAGTCGATGTAATGCATTAGTAGTCAATGTAATGCATTAGTAGTCGATGTAATGCATTAGTAGTCGACGTAATGCATTAGTAGTCGATGTAATGTATTATTTATCGATGTAATGTATACGTAGTCGATGTAATGTATTAGCGGTCGATGCAATGTATTAGTAATCGATGTAATGTATTAGTAATCGATGTAATGTATTAGTAGTCGATGTAACGTATTAGTATACCGTAGTCGATGTAACGTATTAGCAGTCGATGCAATGTATTAGTAGTCGATGCAATGTATTATTAGTCGATGCAATGTATTAGTAGGCGATGTAATGTATTAGTAGGCGATGTAACGTATTAGTAGTCGATATAATGTATTATTAGCTGATGTAAAGTATTTTTGGTCGATGTAATGTATTCGTGGTCGATGTAATGTACAATGCATTGCATTATTGGTCGATGTAATGTAGCAGTAGTCGATGTAATGTATACATTTAGTAGTCGATGAATTAAGTTGGTATAATTAAAATTTATAGACGGTCCTTTGAAGAACGAATGTCGCCAGCATGTTCAATTCCTTTTAACTTCTCATGAGCTGCAGCAGCAGTATAATAGTATAGTAGCAGTAGCAGCAACAGCAGTAGCAGCATAAGTTCAGGTGTTGCGGTGTGCGACAGGTATATATATATATATATATATATATATATATATATATATATATATATATATATATATATATATATATATAGTATACGCACGATGCCGATACGGTGGGAAAACTATTGCATCAAAGGAAGTTGCTTACTATATAATTATATATGATATATATTATGTGCGGCGCCTCCCTGCTGTGGCCATTGTGTTTCAGTGTATAGGCTACATGTATACGGGTATTTATTGCATTGTTTTCGTCTTCTTTCGTAATCGCTTTATAAATCCAAGCGAAGACGACAAGTACAAGACCACCCATGCAGCGCGAATCTGCAGAGCCATAGATGTATGGCATGATTCCAACCTAATTCATTCGTGTATATATCTATTTTAGGCCTATATATCGTTGCGTGTTGTTATTGAATGAGCGAGTGCATCATGGGTATATATACGACGTATACAAGCGGGCATAATTATATACATGGATCGGT